>VCKV01000264.1:0-37189 GCA_005876975.1 Drosophila orena | reverse complement strand
GAGACAAGAGAGACAAGAGAGACAAGAGAGACAAGAGAGACAAGAGAGACAAGAGAGACAAGAGAGACAAGAGAGACAAGAGAGACAAGAGAGACAAGAGAGACAAGAGAGACAAGAGAGACAAGAGAGACAAGAGAGAACAAGAGGAGGACCAGAGAGACAAGAGAGACAAGAGAGACAAGAGAGACAAGAGAGACAAGAGAGACAAGAGAGACAAGAGAGACAAGAGAGACAAGAGAGACAAGAGAGACAAGAGAGACAAAGAGAGACAAGAGAGACAAGAGAGACAAGAGAGACAAGAGAGACAAGAGAGACAAGAGAGACAAGAGAGACAAGAGAGACAAGAGAGACAAGAGAGACAAGAGAGACAAGAGAGACAAGAGAGACAAGAGAGACAAGAGAGACAAGAGAGACAAGAGAGACAAGAGAGACAAGAGAGACAAGAGAGAACAAGAGAGGACAAGAGAGACAAGAGAGACAAGAGAGACAAGAGAGACAAGAGAGACAAGAGAGACAAGAGAGACAAGAGAGACAAGAGAGACAAGAGAGACAAGAGAGACAAGAGAGACAAGAGAGACAAGAGAGACAAGAGAGACAAGAGAGACAAGAGAGACAAGAGAGAGACAAGAGAGACAAGAGAGACAAGAGAGACAAGAGAGACAAGAGAGACAAGAGAGACAAGAGAGACAAGAGAGACAAGAGAGACAAGGAGACAAGAGAGACAAGAGAGACAAGAGAGACAAGAGAGACAAGAGAGACAAGAGAGACAAGAGAGACAAGAGAGACAAGAGAGACAAGAGAGACAAGAGAGGACAAGAGAGACAAGAGAGACAAGAGAGACAAGAGAGACAAGAGAGACAAGAGAGACAAGAGAGAACAAGAGAGACAAGAGAGACAAGAGAGACAAGAGAGACAGAGAGACAAGAGAGACAAGAGAGACAAGAGAGACAAGAGAGACAAGAGAGAGACAAGAGAGACAAGAGAGACAAGAGAGACAAGAGAGACAAGAGAGACAAGAGAGACAAGAGAGAAAGAGAGACAAGAGAGACAAGAGAGACAAGAGAGACAAGGAGAGACAGAGAGACAAGAGAGACAAGAGAGACAAGAGAGACAAGAGAGACAAGAGAGGACAAGAGAGACAAAGAGAGACAAGAGAGACAAGAGAGACAAGAGAGACAAGAGAGACAAGAGAGACAAGAGAGACAAGAGAGACAAGAGAGACAAGAGAGACAAGAGAGACAAAGAGAGACAAGAGAGACAAGAGAGACAAGAGAGAGAACAAGAGAGACAAGAGAGACAAGAGAGACAAGAGAGACAAGAGACAAGAGAGACAAGAGAGACAAGAGAGACAAGAGAGACAAGAGAGACAAGAGAGACAAGAGAGACAAGAGAGACAAGAGAGACAAGAGAGACAAGAGAGACAAGAGAGACAAGAGTGAGACAAGGAGAGACAAGAGAGACAAGAGAGACAAGAGAGACAAAGAGAACAAGAGAGACAAGAGAGACAAGAGAGACAAGAGAGACAAGAGAGACAGAAGAGAGACAAGAGGAGAAGAAGAGAAGAGAGACAAGAGAGACAAGAGAGACAAGAGAGACAAGAGAGACAAGAGAGACAAAGAGAGAAAAGAGGAGAGACAAGAGAGACAAGAGAGACAAGAGAGACAAGAGAGACAAGAGAGACAAGAGAGACAAGAGGAGACAAGAGAGACAAGAGAGACAAGAGAGACAAGAGAGACAAGAGAGACAAGAGAGACAAGAGAGACAAGAGAGACAAGAGAGACAAGAGAGACAAGAGAGACAAGAGAGACAAGAGAGACAAGAGAGACAAGAGAGACAAGAGAGACAAGAGAGACAAGAGAGACAAGAGAGACAAGAGAGACAAGAGAGACAAGAGAGACAAGAGAGACAAGAGAGACAAGAGAGACAAGAGAGACAAGAGAGACAAGAGAGACAAGAGAGACAAGAGAGACAAGAGAGACAAGAGAGACAAGAGAGACAAGAGAGACAAGAGAGACAAGAGAGACAAGAGAGACAAGAGAGACAAGAGAGACAAGAGAGACAAGAGAGACAAGAGAGACAAGAGAGACAAGAGAGACAAGAGAGACAAGAGAGACAAGAGAGACAAGAGAGACAAGAGAGACAAGAGAGACAAGAGAGACAAGAGAGACAAGAGAGACAAGAGAGACAAGAGAGACAAGAGAGACAAGAGAGACAAGAGGAGACAAGAGAGACAAGAGAGACAAGAGAGACAAGAGAGACAAGAGAGACAAGAGAGACAAGAGAGACAAGAGAGACAAGAGAGACAAGAGAGACAAGAGAGACAAGAGAGACAAGAGAGACAAGAGAGACAAGAGAGACAAGAGAGACAAGAGAGACAAGAGAGACAAGAGAGACAAGAGAGACAAGAGAGACAAGAGAGACAAGAGAGACAAGAGAGACAAGAGAGACAAGAGAGACAAGAGAGACAAGAGAGACAAGAGAGACAAGAGAGACAAGAGAGACAAGAGAGACAAGAGAGACAAGAGAGACAAGAGAGACAAGAGAGACAAGAGAGACAAGAGAGACAAGAGAGACAAGAGAGACAAGAGAGACAAGAGAGACAAGAGAGACAAGAGAGACAAGAGAGACAAGAGAGACAAGAGAGACAAGAGAGACAAGAGAGACAAGAGAGACAAGAGAGACAAGAGAGACAAGAGAAGAGAGACAAGACAAGAGAGACAAGAGAGACAAGAGAGACAAGAGAGACAAGAGAGACAAGAGAGACAAGAGAGACAAGAGAGACAAGAGAGACAAGAGAGACAAGAGAGACAAGAGAGACAAGAGAGACAAGAGAGACAAGAGAGACAAGAGAGACAAGAGAGACAAGAGAGACAAGAGAGACAAGAGAGACAAGAGAGACAAGAGAGACAAGAGAGACAAGAGAGACAAGAGAGACAAGAGAGACAAGAGAGACAAGAGAGACAAGAGAGACAAGAGAGACAAGAGAGACAAGAGAGACAAGAGAGACAAGAGAGACAAGAGAGACAAGAGAGACAAGAGAGACAAGAGAGACAAGAGAGACAAGAGAGACAAGAGAGACAAGAGAGACAAGAGAGACAAGAGAGACAAGAGAGACAAGAGAGACAAGAGAGACAAGAGAGACAAGAGAGACAAGAGAGACAAGAGAGACAAGAGAGACAAGAGAGACAAGAGAGACAAGAGACAACAAGAGAGACAAGAGAGACAAGAGAGACAAGAGAGACAAGAGAGACAAGAGAGACAAGAGAGACAAGAGAGACAAGAGAGACAAGAGAGACAAGAGAGACAAGAGAGACAAGAGAGACAAGAGAGACAAGAGAGACAAGAGAGACAAGAGAGACAAGAGAGACAAGAGAGACAAGAGAGACAAGAGAGACAAGAGAGACAAGAGAGACAAGAGAGACAAGAGAGACAAGAGAGACAAGAGAGACAAGAGAGACAAGAGAGACAAGAGAGACAAGAGAGACAAGAGAGACAAGAGAGACAAGAGAGACAAGAGAGACAAGAGAGACAAGAGAGACAAGAGAGACAAGAGAGACAAGAGAGACAAGAGAGACAAGAGAGACAAGAGAGACAAGAGAGACAAGAGAGACAAGAGAGACAAGAGAGACAAGAGAGACAAGAGACAAGAGAGACAAGAGAGACAAGAGAGACAAGAGAGACAAGAGAGACAAGAGAGAAGAGACAAGAGAGACAAGAGAGACAAGAGAGACAAGAGAGACAAGAGAGACAAGAGAGACAAGAGAGACAAGAGAGACAAGAGAGACAAGAGAGACAAGAGAGACAAGAGAGACAAGAGAGACAAGAGAGACAAGAGAGACAAGAGAGACAAGAGAGACAAGAGAGACAAGAGAGACAAGAGAGACAAGAGAGACAAGAGAGACAAGAGAGACAAGAGAGACAAGAGAGACAAGAGAGACAAGAGAGACAAGAGAGACAAGAGAGACAAGAGAGACAAGAGAGACAAGAGAGACAAGAGAGACAAGAGAGACAAGAGAGACAAGAGAGACAAGAGAGACAAGAGAGACAAGAGAGACAAGAGAGACAAGAGAGACAAGAGAGACAAGAGAGACAAGAGAGACAAGAGAGACAAGAGAGACAAGAGAGACAAGAGAGACAAGAGAGACAAGAGAGACAAGAGAGACAAGAGAGACAAGAGAGACAAGAGAGACAAGACAAGAGAGACAAGAGAGACAAGAGAGACAAGAGAGACAAGAGAGACAAGAGAGACAAGAGAGACAAGAGAGACAAGAGAGACAAGAGAGACAAGAGAGACAAGAGAGACAAGAGAGACAAGAGAGACAAGAGAGACAAGAGAGACAAGAGAGACAAGAGAGACAAGAGAGACAAGAGAGACAAGAGAGACAAGAGAGACAAGAGAGACAAGAGAGACAAGAGAGACAAGAGAGACAAGAGAGACAAGAGAGACAAGAGAGACAAGAGAGACAAGAGAGACAAGAGAGACAAGAGAGACAAGAGAGACAAGAGAGACAAGAGAGACAAGAGAGACAAGAGAGACAAGAGAGACAAGAGAGACAAGAGAGACAAGAGAGACAAGAGAGACAAGAGAGACAAGAGAGACAAGAGAGACAAGAGAGACAAGAGAGACAAGAGAGACAAGAGAGACAAGAGAGACAAGAGAGACAAGAGAGACAAGAGAGACAAGAGAGAAGAGACAAGAGAGACAAGAGAGACAAGAGAGACAAGAGAGACAAGAGAGACAAGAGAGACAAGAGAGACAAGAGAGACAAGAGAGACAAGAGAGACAAGAGAGACAAGAGAGACAAGAGAGACAAGAGAGACAAGAGAGACAAGAGAGACAAGAGAGACAAGAGAGACAAGAGAGACAAGAGAGACAAGAGAGACAAGAGAGACAAGAGAGACAAGAGAGACAAGAGAGACAAGAGAGACAAGAGAGACAAGAGAGACAAGAGAGACAAGAGAGACAAGAGAGACAAGAGAGACAAGAGAGACAAGAGAGACAAGAGAGACAAGAGAGACAAGAGAGACAAGAGAGACAAGAGAGACAAGAGAGACAAGAGAGACAAGAGAGACAAGAGAGACAAGAGAGACAAGAGAGACAAGAGAGACAAGAGAGACAAGAGAGACAAGAGAGACAAGAGAGACAAGAGAGACAAGAGAGACAAGAGAGACAAGAGAGACAAGAGAGACAAGAGAGACAAGAGAGACAAGAGAGACAAGAGAGACAAGAGAGACAAGAGAGACAAGAGAGACAAGAGAGACAAGAGAGACAAGAGAGACAAGAGAGACAAGAGAGACAAGAGAGACAAGAGAGACAAGAGAGACAAGAGAGACAAGAGAGACAAGAGAGACAAGAGAGACAAGAGAGACAAGAGAGACAAGAGAGACAAGAGAGACAAGAGAGACAAGAGAGACAAGAGAGACAAGAGAGACAAGAGAGACAAGAGAGACAAGAGAGACAAGAGAGACAAGAGAGACAAGAGAGACAAGAGAGACAAGAGAGACAAGAGAGACAAGAGAGACAAGAGAGACAAGAGAGACAAGAGAGACAAGAGAGACAAGAGAGACAAGAGAGACAAGAGAGACAAGAGAGACAAGAGAGACAAGAGAGACAAGAGAGACAAGAGAGACAAGAGAGACAAGAGAGACAAGAGAGACAAGAGAGACAAGAGAGACAAGAGAGACAAGAGAGACAAGAGAGACAAGAGAGACAAGAGAGACAAGAGAGACAAGAGAGACAAGAGAGACAAGAGAGACAAGAGAGACAAGAGAGACAAGAGAGACAAGAGAGACAAGAGAGACAAGAGAGACAAGAGAGACAAGAGAGACAAGAGAGACAAGAGAGACAAGAGAGACAAGAGAGACAAGAGAGACAAGAGAGACAAGAGAGACAAGAGAGACAAGAGAGACAAGAGAGACAAGAGAGACAAGAGAGACAAGAGAGACAAGAGAGACAAGAGAGACAAGAGAGACAAGAGAGACAAGAGAGACAAGAGAGACAAGAGAGACAAGAGAGACAAGAGAGACAAGAGAGACAAGAGAGACAAGAGAGACAAGAGAGACAAGAGAGACAAGAGAGACAAGAGAGACAAGAGAGACAAGAGAGACAAGAGAGACAAGAGAGACAAGAGAGACAAGAGAGACAAGAGAGACAAGAGAGACAAGAGAGACAAGAGAGACAAGAGAGACAAGAGAGACAAGAGAGACAAGAGAGACAAGAGAGACAAGAGAGACAAGAGAGACAAGAGAGACAAGAGAGACAAGAGAGACAAGAGAGACAAGAGAGACAAGAGAGACAAGAGAGACAAGAGAGACAAGAGAGACAAGAGAGACAAGAGAGACAAGAGAGACAAGAGAGACAAGAGAGACAAGAGAGACAAGAGAGACAAGAGAGACAAGAGAGACAAGAGAGACAAGAGAGACAAGAGAGACAAGAGAGACAAGAGAGACAAGAGAGACAATGAGAGACAAGAGAGACAAGAGAGACAAGAGAGACAAGAGAGACAAGAGAGACAAGAGAGACAAGAGAGACAAGAGAGACAAGAGAGACAAGAGAGACAAGAGAGACAAGAGAGACAAGAGAGACAAGAGAGACAAGAGAGACAAGAGAGACAAGAGAGACAAGAGAGACAAGAGAGACAAGAGAGACAAGAGAGACAAGAGAGACAAGAGAGACAAGAGAGACAAGAAGACAAGAGAGACAAGAGAGACAAGAGAGACAAGAGAGACAATGAGAGACAAGAGAGACAAGAGAGACAAGAGAGACAAGAGAGACAAGAGAGACAAGAGAGACAAGAGAGACAAGAGAGACAAGAGAGACAAGAGAGACAAGAGAGACAAGAGAGACAAGAGAGACAAGAGAGACAAGAGAGACAAGAGAGACAAGAGAGACAAGAGAGACAAGAGAGACAAGAGAGACAAGAGAGACAAGAGAGACATAGAGAGACAAGAGAGACAAGAGAGACAAGAGAGACAAGAGAGACAAGAGAGACAAGAGAGACAAGAGAGACAAGAGAGACAAGATGAGACAAGAGAGACAAGAGAGACAAGAGAGACAAGAGAGACAAGAGAGACAAGAGAGACAAGAGAGACAAGAGAGACAAGAGAGACAAGAGAGACAAGAGACAAGACAAGAGAGACAAGAGAGACAAGAGAGACAAGAGAGACAAGAGAGACAAGAGAGACAAGAGAGAGACAAGAGAGACAAGAGAGACAAGAGAGACAAGAGAGACAAGAGAGACAAGAGAGACAAGAGAGACAAGAGAGACAAGAGAGACAAGAGAGACAAGAGAGACAAGAGAGACAAGAGAGACAAGAGAGACAAGAGAGACAAGAGAGACAAGAGAGACAAGAGAGACAAGAGAGACAAGAGAGACAAGAGAGACAAGAGAGACAAGAGAGACAAGAGAGACAAGAGAGACAAGAGAGACAAGAGAGACAAGAGAGACAAGAGAGACAATGAGAGACAAGAGAGACAAGAGAGACAAGAGAGACAAGAGAGACAAGAGAGACAAGAGAGACAAGAGAGACAAGAGAGACAAGAGAGAAAGAGAGACAAGAGAGCCAAGAGAGACAAAGAGACAAGAGAGACAAGAGAGACAATGAGAGACAAGAGAGACAAGAGAGACAAGAGAGACAAGAGAGACAAGAGAGACAAGAGAGACAAGAGAGACAGAGAGACAAGAGACAAAGAGAGACAAGAGAGACAAGAGAGACAAGAGAGACAAGAGAGACAAGAGAGACAAGAGAGACAAGAGAGACAAGAGAGACAAGAGAGACAAGAGAGACAAGAGAGACAAGAGAGACAAGAGAGACAAGAGAGACAAGAGAGACAAGAGAGACAAGAGAGACAAGAGAGACAAGAGAGACAAGAGAGACAAGAGAGACAAGAGAGACAAGAGAGACAAGAGAGACAAGAGAGACAAGAGAGACAAGAGAGACAAGAGAGACAAGAGAGACAAGAGAGACAAGAGAGACAAGAGAGACAAGAGAGACAAGAGAGACAAGAGAGACAAGAGAGACAAGAGAGACAAGAGAGACAAGAGAGACAAGAGAGACAAGAGAGACAAGAGAGACAAGAGAGACAAGAGAGACAAGAGAGACAAGAGAGACAAGAGAGACAAGAGAGACAAGAGAGACAAGAGAGACAAGAGAGACAAGAGAGACAAGAGAGACAAGAGAGACAAGAGAGACAAGAGAGACAAGAGAGACAAGAGAGACAAGAGAGACAAGAGAGACAAGAGAGACAAGAGAGACAAGAGAGACAAGAGAGACAAGAGAGACAAGAGAGACAAGAGAGACAAGAGAGACAAGAGAGACAAGAGAGACAAGAGAGACAAGAGAGACAAGAGAGACAAGAGAGACAAGAGAGACAAGAGAGACAAGAGAGACAAGAGAGACAAGAGAGACAAGAGAGACAAGAGAGACAAGAGAGACAAGAGAGACAAGAGAGACAAGAGAGACAAGAGAGACAAGAGAGACAAGAGAGACAAGAGAGACAAGAGAGACAAGAGAGACAAGAGAGACAAGAGAGACAAGAGAGACAAGAGAGACAAGAGAGACAAGAGAGACAAGAGAGACAAGAGAGACAAGAGAGACAAGAGAGACAAGAGAGACAAGAGAGACAAGAGAGACAAGAGAGACAAGAGAGACAAGAGAGACAAGAGAGACAAGAGAGACAAGAGAGACAAGAGAGACAAGAGAGACAAGAGAGACAAGAGAGACAAGAGAGACAAGAGAGACAAGAGAGACAAGAGAGACAAGAGAGACAAGAGAGACAAGAGAGACAAGAGAGACAAGAGAGACAAGAGAGACAAGAGAGACAAGAGAGACAAGAGAGACAAGAGAGACAAGAGAGACAAGAGAGACAAGAGAGACAAGAGAGACAAGAGAGACAAGAGAGACAAGAGAGACAAGAGAGACAAGAGAGACAAGAGAGACAAGAGAGACAAGAGAGACAAGAGAGACAAGAGAGACAAGAGAGACAAGAGAGACAAGAGAGACAAGAGAGACAAGAGAGACAAGAGAGACAAGAGAGACAAGAGAGACAAGAGAGACAAGAGAGACAAGAGAGACAAGAGAGACAAGAGAGACAAGAGAGACAAGAGAGACAAGAGAGACAAGAGAGACAAGAGAGACAAGAGAGACAAGAGAGACAAGAGAGACAAGAGAGACAAGAGAGACAAGAGAGACAAGAGAGACAAGAGAGACAAGAGAGACAAGAGAGACAAGAGAGACAAGAGAGACAAGAGAGACAAGAGAGACAAGAGAGACAAGAGAGACAAGAGAGACAAGAGAGACAAGAGAGACAAGAGAGACAAGAGAGACAAGAGAGACAAGAGAGACAAGAGAGACAAGAGAGACAAGAGAGACAAGAGAGACAAGAGAGACAAGAGAGACAAGAGAGACAAGAGAGACAAGAGAGACAAGAGAGACAAGAGAGACAAGAGAGACAAGAGAGACAAGAGAGACAAGAGAGACAAGAGAGACAAGAGAGACAAGAGAGACAAGAGAGACAAGAGAGACAAGAGAGACAAGAGAGACAAGAGAGACAAGAGAGACAAGAGAGACAAGAGAGACAAGAGAGACAAGAGAGACAAGAGACAAGAGAGACAAGAGAGACAAGAGAGACAAGAGAGACAAGAGAGACAAGAGAGACAAGAGAGACAAGAGAGACAAGAGAGACAAGAAAGAGAGACAAGAGAGACAAGAGAGACAAGAGAGACAAGAGAGACAAGAGAGACAAGAGAGACAAGAGAGACAAGAGAGACAAGAGAGACAAGAGAGACAAGAGAGACAAGAGAGACAAGAGAGACAAGAGAGACAAGAGAGACAAGAGAGACAAGAGAGACAAGAGAGACAAGAGAGACAAGAGAGACAAGAGAGACAAGAGAGACAAGAGAGACAAGAGAGACAAGAGAGACAAGAGAGACAAGAGAGACAAGAGAGACAAGAGAGACAAGAGAGACAAGAGAGACAAGAGAGACAAGAGAGACAAGAGAGACAAGAGAGACAAGAGAGACAAGAGAGACAAGAGAGACAAGAGAGACAAGAGAGACAAGAGAGACAAGAGAGACAAGAGAGACAAGAGAGACAAGAGAGACAAGAGAGACAAGAGAGACAAGAGAGACAAGAGAGACAAGAGAGACAAGAGAGACAAGAGAGACAAGAGAGACAAGAGAGACAAGAGGAGACAAGAGAGACAAGAGAGACAAGAGAGACAAGAGAGACAAGAGAGACAAGAGAGACAAGAGAGACAAGAGAGACAAGAGAGACAAGAGAGACAAGAGAGACAAGAGAGACAAGAGAGACAAGAGAGACAAGAGAGACAAGAGAGACAAGAGAGACAAGAGAGACAAGAGAGACAAGAGAGACAAGAGAGACAAGAGAGACAAGAGAGACAAGAGAGACAAGAGAGACAAGAGAGACAAGAGAGACAAGAGAGACAAGAGAGACAAGAGAGACAAGAGAGACAAGAGAGACAAGAGAGACAAGAGAGACAAGAGAGACAAGAGAGACAAGAGAGACAAGAGAGACAAGAGAGACAAGAGAGACAAGAGAGACAAGAGAGACAAGAGAGACAAGAGAGACAAGAGAGACAAGAGAGACAAGAGAGACAAGAGAGACAAGAGAGACAAGAGAGACAAGAGAGACAAGAGAGACAAGAGAGACAAGAGAGACAAGAGAGACAAGAGAGACAAGAGAGACAAGAGAGACAAGAGAGACAAGAGAGACAAGAGAGACAAGAGAGACAAGAGAGACAAGAGAGACAAGAGAGACAAGAGAGACAAGAGAGACAAGAGAGACAAGAGAGACAAGAGAGACAAGAGAGACAAGAGAGACAAGAGAGACAAGAGAGACAAGAGAGACAAGAGAGACAAGAGAGACAAGAGAGACAAGAGAGACAAGAGAGACAAGAGAGACAAGAGAGACAAGAGAGACAAGAGAGACAAGAGAGACAAGAGAGACAAGAGAGACAAGAGAGACAAGAGAGACAAGAGAGACAAGAGAGACAAGAGAGACAAGAGAGACAAGAGAGACAAGAGAGACAAGAGAGACAAGAGAGACAAGAGAGACAAGAGAGACAAGAGAGACAAGAGAGACAAGAGAGACAAGAGAGACAAGAGAGACAAGAGAGACAAGAGAGACAAGAGAGACAAGAGAGACAAGAGAGACAAGAGAGACAAGAGAGACAAGAGAGACAAGAGAGACAAGAGAGACAAGAGAGACAAGAGAGACAAGAGAGACAAGAGAGACAAGAGAGACAAGAGAGACAAGAGAGACAAGAGAGACAAGAGAGACAAGAGAGACAAGAGAGACAAGAGAGACAAGAGAGACAAGAGAGACAAGAGAGACAAGAGAGACAAGAGAGACAAGAGAGACAAGAGAGACAAGAGAGACAAGAGAGACAAGAGAGACAAGAGAGACAAGAGAGACAAGAGAGACAAGAGAGACAAGAGAGACAAGAGAGACAAGAGAGACAAGAGAGACAAGAGAGACAAGAGAGACAAGAGAGACAAGAGAGACAAGAGAGACAAGAGAGACAAGAGAGACAAGAGAGACAAGAGAGACAAGAGAGACAAGAGAGACAAGAGAGACAAGAGAGACAAGAGAGACAAGAGAGACAAGAGAGACAAGAGAGACAAGAGAGACAAGAGAGACAAGAGAGACAAGAGAGACAAGAGAGACAAGAGAGACAAGAGAGACAAGAGAGACAAGAGAGACAAGAGAGACAAGAGAGACAAGAGAGACAAGAGAGACAAGAGAGACAAGAGAGACAAGAGAGACAAGAGAGACAAGAGAGACAAGAGAGACAAGAGAGACAAGAGAGACAAGAGAGACAAGAGAGACAAGAGAGACAAGAGAGACAAGAGAGACAAGAGAGACAAGAGAGACAAGAGAGACAAGAGAGACAAGAGAGACAAGAGAGACAAGAGAGACAAGAGAGACAAGAGAGACAAGAGAGACAAGAGAGACAAGAGAGACAAGAGAGACAAGAGAGACAAGAGAGACAAGAGAGACAAGAGAGACAAGAGAGACAAGAGAGACAAGAGAGACAAGAGAGACAAGAGAGACAAGAGAGACAAGAGAGACAAGAGAGACAAGAGAGACAAGAGAGACAAGAGAGACAAGAGAGACAAGAGAGACAAGAGAGACAAGAGAGACAAGAGAGACAAGAGAGACAAGAGAGACAAGAGAGACAAGAGAGACAAGAGAGACAAGAGAGACAAGAGAGACAAGAGAGACAAGAGAGACAAGAGAGACAAGAGAGACAAGAGAGACAAGAGAGACAAGAGAGACAAGAGAGACAAGAGAGACAAGAGAGACAAGAGAGACAAGAGAGACAAGAGAGACAAGAGAGACAAGAGAGACAAGAGAGACAAGAGAGACAAGAGAGACAAGAGAGACAAGAGAGACAAGAGAGACAAGAGAGACAAGAGAGACAAGAGAGACAAGAGAGACAAGAGAGACAAGAGAGACAAGAGAGACAAGAGAGACAAGAGAGACAAGAGAGACAAGAGAGACAAGAGAGACAAGAGAGACAAGAGAGACAAGAGAGACAAGAGAGACAAGAGAGACAAGAGAGACAAGAGAGACAAGAGAGACAAGAGAGACAAGAGAGACAAGAGAGACAAGAGAGACAAGAGAGACAAGAGAGACAAGAGAGACAAGAGAGACAAGAGAGACAAGAGAGACAAGAGAGACAAGAGAGACAAGAGAGACAAGAGAGACAAGAGAGACAAGAGAGACAAGAGAGACAAGAGAGACAAGAGAGACAAGAGAGACAAGAGAGACAAGAGAGACAAGAGAGACAAGAGAGACAAGAGAGACAAGAGAGACAAGAGAGACAAGAGAGACAAGAGAGACAAGAGAGACAAGAGAGACAAGAGAGACAAGAGAGACAAGAGAGACAAGAGAGACAAGAGAGACAAGAGAGACAAGAGAGACAAGAGAGACAAGAGAGACAAGAGAGACAAGAGAGACAAGAGAGACAAGAGAGACAAGAGAGACAAGAGAGACAAGAGAGACAAGAGAGACAAGAGAGACAAGAGAGACAAGAGAGACAAGAGAGACAAGAGAGACAAGAGAGACAAGAGAGACAAGAGAGACAAGAGAGACAAGAGAGACAAGAGAGACAAGAGAGACAAGAGAGACAAGAGAGACAAGAGAGACAAGAGAGACAAGAGAGACAAGAGAGACAAGAGAGACAAGAGAGACAAGAGAGACAAGAGAGACAAGAGAGACAAGAGAGACAAGAGAGACAAGAGAGACAAGAGAGACAAGAGAGACAAGAGAGACAAGAGAGACAAGAGAGACAAGAGAGACAAGAGAGACAAGAGAGACAAGAGAGACAAGAGAGACAAGAGAGACAAGAGAGACAAGAGAGACAAGAGAGACAAGAGAGACAAGAGAGACAAGAGAGACAAGAGAGACAAGAGAGACAAGAGAGACAAGAGAGACAAGAGAGACAAGAGAGACAAGAGAGACAAGAGAGACAAGAGAGACAAGAGAGACAAGAGAGACAAGAGAGACAAGAGAGACAAGAGAGACAAGAGAGACAAGAGAGACAAGAGAGACAAGAGAGACAAGAGAGACAAGAGAGACAAGAGAGACAAGAGAGACAAGAGAGACAAGAGAGACAAGAGAGACAAGAGAGACAAGAGAGACAAGAGAGACAAGAGAGACAAGAGAGACAAGAGAGACAAGAGAGACAAGAGAGACAAGAGAGACAAGAGAGACAAGAGAGACAAGAGAGACAAGAGAGACAAGAGAGACAAGAGAGACAAGAGAGACAAGAGAGACAAGAGAGACAAGAGAGACAAGAGAGACAAGAGAGACAAGAGAGACAAGAGAGACAAGAGAGACAAGAGAGACAAGAGAGACAAGAGAGACAAGAGAGACAAGAGAGACAAGAGAGACAAGAGAGACAAGAGAGACAAGAGAGACAAGAGAGACAAGAGAGACAAGAGAGACAAGAGAGACAAGAGAGACAAGAGAGACAAGAGAGACAAGAGAGACAAGAGAGACAAGAGAGACAAGAGAGACAAGAGAGACAAGAGAGACAAGAGAGACAAGAGAGACAAGAGAGACAAGAGAGACAAGAGAGACAAGAGAGACAAGAGAGACAAGAGAGACAAGAGAGACAAGAGAGACAAGAGAGACAAGAGAGACAAGAGAGACAAGAGAGACAAGAGAGACAAGAGAGACAAGAGAGACAAGAGAGACAAGAGAGACAAGAGAGACAAGAGAGACAAGAGAGACAAGAGAGACAAGAGAGACAAGAGAGACAAGAGAGACAAGAGAGACAAGAGAGACAAGAGAGACAAGAGAGACAAGAGAGACAAGAGAGACAAGAGAGACAAGAGAGACAAGAGAGACAAGAGAGACAAGAGAGACAAGAGAGACAAGAGAGACAAGAGAGACAAGAGAGACAAGAGAGACAAGAGAGACAAGAGAGACAAGAGAGACAAGAGAGACAAGAGAGACAAGAGAGACAAGAGAGACAAGAGAGACAAGAGAGACAAGAGAGACAAGAGAGACAAGAGAGACAAGAGAGACAAGAGAGACAAGAGAGACAAGAGAGACAAGAGAGACAAGAGAGACAAGAGAGACAAGAGAGACAAGAGAGACAAGAGAGACAAGAGAGACAAGAGAGACAAGAGAGACAAGAGAGACAAGAGAGACAAGAGAGACAAGAGAGACAAGAGAGACAAGAGAGACAAGAGAGACAAGAGAGACAAGAGAGACAAGAGAGACAAGAGAGACAAGAGAGACAAGAGAGACAAGAGAGACAAGAGAGACAAGAGAGACAAGAGAGACAAGAGAGACAAGAGAGACAAGAGAGACAAGAGAGACAAGAGAGACAAGAGAGACAAGAGAGACAAGAGAGACAAGAGAGACAAGAGAGACAAGAGAGACAAGAGAGACAAGAGAGACAAGAGAGACAAGAGAGACAAGAGAGACAAGAGAGACAAGAGAGACAAGAGAGACAAGAGAGACAAGAGAGACAAGAGAGACAAGAGAGACAAGAGAGACAAGAGAGACAAGAGAGACAAGAGAGACAAGAGAGACAAGAGAGACAAGAGAGACAAGAGAGACAAGAGAGACAAGAGAGACAAGAGAGACAAGAGAGACAAGAGAGACAAGAGAGACAAGAGAGACAAGAGAGACAAGAGAGACAAGAGAGACAAGAGAGACAAGAGAGACAAGAGAGACAAGAGAGACAAGAGAGACAAGAGAGACAAGAGAGACAAGAGAGACAAGAGAGACAAGAGAGACAAGAGAGACAAGAGAGACAAGAGAGACAAGAGAGACAAGAGAGACAAGAGAGACAAGAGAGACAAGAGAGACAAGAGAGACAAGAGAGACAAGAGAGACAAGAGAGACAAGAGAGACAAGAGAGACAAGAGAGACAAGAGAGACAAGAGAGACAAGAGAGACAAGAGAGACAAGAGAGACAAGAGAGACAAGAGAGACAAGAGAGACAAGAGAGACAAGAGAGACAAGAGAGACAAGAGAGACAAGAGAGACAAGAGAGACAAGAGAGACAAGAGAGACAAGAGAGACAAGAGAGACAAGAGAGACAAGAGAGACAAGAGAGACAAGAGAGACAAGAGAGACAAGAGAGACAAGAGAGACAAGAGAGACAAGAGAGACAAGAGAGACAAGAGAGACAAGAGAGACAAGAGAGACAAGAGAGACAAGAGAGACAAGAGAGACAAGAGAGACAAGAGAGACAAGAGAGACAAGAGAGACAAGAGAGACAAGAGAGACAAGAGAGACAAGAGAGACAAGAGAGACAAGAGAGACAAGAGAGACAAGAGAGACAAGAGAGACAAGAGAGACAAGAGAGACAAGAGAGACAAGAGAGACAAGAGAGACAAGAGAGACAAGAGAGACAAGAGAGACAAGAGAGACAAGAGAGACAAGAGAGACAAGAGAGACAAGAGAGACAAGAGAGACAAGAGAGACAAGAGAGACAAGAGAGACAAGAGAGACAAGAGAGACAAGAGAGACAAGAGAGACAAGAGAGACAAGAGAGACAAGAGAGACAAGAGAGACAAGAGAGACAAGAGAGACAAGAGAGACAAGAGAGACAAGAGAGACAAGAGAGACAAGAGAGACAAGAGAGACAAGAGAGACAAGAGAGACAAGAGAGACAAGAGAGACAAGAGAGACAAGAGAGACAAGAGAGACAAGAGAGACAAGAGAGACAAGAGAGACAAGAGAGACAAGAGAGACAAGAGAGACAAGAGAGACAAGAGAGACAAGAGAGACAAGAGAGACAAGAGAGACAAGAGAGACAAGAGAGACAAGAGAGACAAGAGAGACAAGAGAGACAAGAGAGACAAGAGAGACAAGAGAGACAAGAGAGACAAGAGAGACAAGAGAGACAAGAGAGACAAGAGAGACAAGAGAGACAAGAGAGACAAGAGAGACAAGAGAGACAAGAGAGACAAGAGAGACAAGAGAGACAAGAGAGACAAGAGAGACAAGAGAGACAAGAGAGACAAGAGAGACAAGAGAGACAAGAGAGACAAGAGAGACAAGAGAGACAAGAGAGACAAGAGAGACAAGAGAGACAAGAGAGACAAGAGAGACAAGAGAGACAAGAGAGACAAGAGAGACAAGAGAGACAAGAGAGACAAGAGAGACAAGAGAGACAAGAGAGACAAGAGAGACAAGAGAGACAAGAGAGACAAGAGAGACAAGAGAGACAAGAGAGACAAGAGAGACAAGAGAGACAAGAGAGACAAGAGAGACAAGAGAGACAAGAGAGACAAGAGAGACAAGAGAGACAAGAGAGACAAGAGAGACAAGAGAGACAAGAGAGACAAGAGAGACAAGAGAGACAAGAGAGACAAGAGAGACAAGAGAGACAAGAGAGACAAGAGAGACAAGAGAGACAAGAGAGACAAGAGAGACAAGAGAGACAAGAGAGACAAGAGAGACAAGAGAGACAAGAGAGACAAGAGAGACAAGAGAGACAAGAGAGACAAGAGAGACAAGAGAGACAAGAGAGACAAGAGAGACAAGAGAGACAAGAGAGACAAGAGAGACAAGAGAGACAAGAGAGACAAGAGAGACAAGAGAGACAAGAGAGACAAGAGAGACAAGAGAGACAAGAGAGACAAGAGAGACAAGAGAGACAAGAGAGACAAGAGAGACAAGAGAGACAAGAGAGACAAGAGAGACAAGAGAGACAAGAGAGACAAGAGAGACAAGAGAGACAAGAGAGACAAGAGAGACAAGAGAGACAAGAGAGACAAGAGAGACAAGAGAGACAAGAGAGACAAGAGAGACAAGAGAGACAAGAGAGACAAGAGAGACAAGAGAGACAAGAGAGACAAGAGAGACAAGAGAGACAAGAGAGACAAGAGAGACAAGAGAGACAAGAGAGACAAGAGAGACAAGAGAGACAAGAGAGACAAGAGAGACAAGAGAGACAAGAGAGACAAGAGAGACAAGAGAGACAAGAGAGACAAGAGAGACAAGAGAGACAAGAGAGACAAGAGAGACAAGAGAGACAAGAGAGACAAGAGAGACAAGAGAGACAAGAGAGACAAGAGAGACAAGAGAGACAAGAGAGACAAGAGAGACAAGAGAGACAAGAGAGACAAGAGAGACAAGAGAGACAAGAGAGACAAGAGAGACAAGAGAGACAAGAGAGACAAGAGAGACAAGAGAGACAAGAGAGACAAGAGAGACAAGAGAGACAAGAGAGACAAGAGAGACAAGAGAGACAAGAGAGACAAGAGAGACAAGAGAGACAAGAGAGACAAGAGAGACAAGAGAGACAAGAGAGACAAGAGAGACAAGAGAGACAAGAGAGACAAGAGAGACAAGAGAGACAAGAGAGACAAGAGAGACAAGAGAGACAAGAGAGACAAGAGAGACAAGAGAGACAAGAGAGACAAGAGAGACAAGAGAGACAAGAGAGACAAGAGAGACAAGAGAGACAAGAGAGACAAGAGAGACAAGAGAGACAAGAGAGACAAGAGAGACAAGAGAGACAAGAGAGACAAGAGAGACAAGAGAGACAAGAGAGACAAGAGAGACAAGAGAGACAAGAGAGACAAGAGAGACAAGAGAGACAAGAGAGACAAGAGAGACAAGAGAGACAAGAGAGACAAGAGAGACAAGAGAGACAAGAGAGACAAGAGAGACAAGAGAGACAAGAGAGACAAGAGAGACAAGAGAGACAAGAGAGACAAGAGAGACAAGAGAGACAAGAGAGACAAGAGAGACAAGAGAGACAAGAGAGACAAGAGAGACAAGAGAGACAAGAGAGACAAGAGAGACAAGAGAGACAAGAGAGACAAGAGAGACAAGAGAGACAAGAGAGACAAGAGAGACAAGAGAGACAAGAGAGACAAGAGAGACAAGAGAGACAAGAGAGACAAGAGAGACAAGAGAGACAAGAGAGACAAGAGAGACAAGAGAGACAAGAGAGACAAGAGAGACAAGAGAGACAAGAGAGACAAGAGAGACAAGAGAGACAAGAGAGACAAGAGAGACAAGAGAGACAAGAGAGACAAGAGAGACAAGAGAGACAAGAGAGACAAGAGAGACAAGAGAGACAAGAGAGACAAGAGAGACAAGAGAGACAAGAGAGACAAGAGAGACAAGAGAGACAAGAGAGACAAGAGAGACAAGAGAGACAAGAGAGACAAGAGAGACAAGAGAGACAAGAGAGACAAGAGAGACAAGAGAGACAAGAGAGACAAGAGAGACAAGAGAGACAAGAGAGACAAGAGAGACAAGAGAGACAAGAGAGACAAGAGAGACAAGAGAGACAAGAGAGACAAGAGAGACAAGAGAGACAAGAGAGACAAGAGAGACAAGAGAGACAAGAGAGACAAGAGAGACAAGAGAGACAAGAGAGACAAGAGAGACAAGAGAGACAAGAGAGACAAGAGAGACAAGAGAGACAAGAGAGACAAGAGAGACAAGAGAGACAAGAGAGACAAGAGAGACAAGAGAGACAAGAGAGACAAGAGAGACAAGAGAGACAAGAGAGACAAGAGAGACAAGAGAGACAAGAGAGACAAGAGAGACAAGAGAGACAAGAGAGACAAGAGAGACAAGAGAGACAAGAGAGACAAGAGAGACAAGAGAGACAAGAGAGACAAGAGAGACAAGAGAGACAAGAGAGACAAGAGAGACAAGAGAGACAAGAGAGACAAGAGAGACAAGAGAGACAAGAGAGACAAGAGAGACAAGAGAGACAAGAGAGACAAGAGAGACAAGAGAGACAAGAGAGACAAGAGAGACAAGAGAGACAAGAGAGACAAGAGAGACAAGAGAGACAAGAGAGACAAGAGAGACAAGAGAGACAAGAGAGACAAGAGAGACAAGAGAGACAAGAGAGACAAGAGAGACAAGAGAGACAAGAGAGACAAGAGAGACAAGAGAGACAAGAGAGACAAGAGAGACAAGAGAGACAAGAGAGACAAGAGAGACAAGAGAGACAAGAGAGACAAGAGAGACAAGAGAGACAAGAGAGACAAGAGAGACAAGAGAGACAAGAGAGACAAGAGAGACAAGAGAGACAAGAGAGACAAGAGAGACAAGAGAGACAAGAGAGACAAGAGAGACAAGAGAGACAAGAGAGACAAGAGAGACAAGAGAGACAAGAGAGACAAGAGAGACAAGAGAGACAAGAGAGACAAGAGAGACAAGAGAGACAAGAGAGACAAGAGAGACAAGAGAGACAAGAGAGACAAGAGAGACAAGAGAGACAAGAGAGACAAGAGAGACAAGAGAGACAAGAGAGACAAGAGAGACAAGAGAGACAAGAGAGACAAGAGAGACAAGAGAGACAAGAGAGACAAGAGAGACAAGAGAGACAAGAGAGACAAGAGAGACAAGAGAGACAAGAGAGACAAGAGAGACAAGAGAGACAAGAGAGACAAGAGAGACAAGAGAGACAAGAGAGACAAGAGAGACAAGAGAGACAAGAGAGACAAGAGAGACAAGAGAGACAAGAGAGACAAGAGAGACAAGAGAGACAAGAGAGACAAGAGAGACAAGAGAGACAAGAGAGACAAGAGAGACAAGAGAGACAAGAGAGACAAGAGAGACAAGAGAGACAAGAGAGACAAGAGAGACAAGAGAGACAAGAGAGACAAGAGAGACAAGAGAGACAAGAGAGACAAGAGAGACAAGAGAGACAAGAGAGACAAGAGAGACAAGAGAGACAAGAGAGACAAGAGAGACAAGAGAGACAAGAGAGACAAGAGAGACAAGAGAGACAAGAGAGACAAGAGAGACAAGAGAGACAAGAGAGACAAGAGAGACAAGAGAGACAAGAGAGACAAGAGAGACAAGAGAGACAAGAGAGACAAGAGAGACAAGAGAGACAAGAGAGACAAGAGAGACAAGAGAGACAAGAGAGACAAGAGAGACAAGAGAGACAAGAGAGACAAGAGAGACAAGAGAGACAAGAGAGACAAGAGAGACAAGAGAGACAAGAGAGACAAGAGAGACAAGAGAGACAAGAGAGACAAGAGAGACAAGAGAGACAAGAGAGACAAGAGAGACAAGAGAGACAAGAGAGACAAGAGAGACAAGAGAGACAAGAGAGACAAGAGAGACAAGAGAGACAAGAGAGACAAGAGAGACAAGAGAGACAAGAGAGACAAGAGAGACAAGAGAGACAAGAGAGACAAGAGAGACAAGAGAGACAAGAGAGACAAGAGAGACAAGAGAGACAAGAGAGACAAGAGAGACAAGAGAGACAAGAGAGACAAGAGAGACAAGAGAGACAAGAGAGACAAGAGAGACAAGAGAGACAAGAGAGACAAGAGAGACAAGAGAGACAAGAGAGACAAGAGAGACAAGAGAGACAAGAGAGACAAGAGAGACAAGAGAGACAAGAGAGACAAGAGAGACAAGAGAGACAAGAGAGACAAGAGAGACAAGAGAGACAAGAGAGACAAGAGAGACAAGAGAGACAAGAGAGACAAGAGAGACAAGAGAGACAAGAGAGACAAGAGAGACAAGAGAGACAAGAGAGACAAGAGAGACAAGAGAGACAAGAGAGACAAGAGAGACAAGAGAGACAAGAGAGACAAGAGAGACAAGAGAGACAAGAGAGACAAGAGAGACAAGAGAGACAAGAGAGACAAGAGAGACAAGAGAGACAAGAGAGACAAGAGAGACAAGAGAGACAAGAGAGACAAGAGAGACAAGAGAGACAAGAGAGACAAGAGAGACAAGAGAGACAAGAGAGACAAGAGAGACAAGAGAGACAAGAGAGACAAGAGAGACAAGAGAGACAAGAGAGACAAGAGAGACAAGAGAGACAAGAGAGACAAGAGAGACAAGAGAGACAAGAGAGACAAGAGAGACAAGAGAGACAAGAGAGACAAGAGAGACAAGAGAGACAAGAGAGACAAGAGAGACAAGAGAGACAAGAGAGACAAGAGAGACAAGAGAGACAAGAGAGACAAGAGAGACAAGAGAGACAAGAGAGACAAGAGAGACAAGAGAGACAAGAGAGACAAGAGAGACAAGAGAGACAAGAGAGACAAGAGAGACAAGAGAGACAAGAGAGACAAGAGAGACAAGAGAGACAAGAGAGACAAGAGAGACAAGAGAGACAAGAGAGACAAGAGAGACAAGAGAGACAAGAGAGACAAGAGAGACAAGAGAGACAAGAGAGACAAGAGAGACAAGAGAGACAAGAGAGACAAGAGAGACAAGAGAGACAAGAGAGACAAGAGAGACAAGAGAGACAAGAGAGACAAGAGAGACAAGAGAGACAAGAGAGACAAGAGAGACAAGAGAGACAAGAGAGACAAGAGAGACAAGAGAGACAAGAGAGACAAGAGAGACAAGAGAGACAAGAGAGACAAGAGAGACAAGAGAGACAAGAGAGACAAGAGAGACAAGAGAGACAAGAGAGACAAGAGAGACAAGAGAGACAAGAGAGACAAGAGAGACAAGAGAGACAAGAGAGACAAGAGAGACAAGAGAGACAAGAGAGACAAGAGAGACAAGAGAGACAAGAGAGACAAGAGAGACAAGAGAGACAAGAGAGACAAGAGAGACAAGAGAGACAAGAGAGACAAGAGAGACAAGAGAGACAAGAGAGACAAGAGAGACAAGAGAGACAAGAGAGACAAGAGAGACAAGAGAGACAAGAGAGACAAGAGAGACAAGAGAGACAAGAGAGACAAGAGAGACAAGAGAGACAAGAGAGACAAGAGAGACAAGAGAGACAAGAGAGACAAGAGAGACAAGAGAGACAAGAGAGACAAGAGAGACAAGAGAGACAAGAGAGACAAGAGAGACAAGAGAGACAAGAGAGACAAGAGAGACAAGAGAGACAAGAGAGACAAGAGAGACAAGAGAGACAAGAGAGACAAGAGAGACAAGAGAGACAAGAGAGACAAGAGAGACAAGAGAGACAAGAGAGACAAGAGAGACAAGAGAGACAAGAGAGACAAGAGAGACAAGAGAGACAAGAGAGACAAGAGAGACAAGAGAGACAAGAGAGACAAGAGAGACAAGAGAGACAAGAGAGACAAGAGAGACAAGAGAGACAAGAGAGACAAGAGAGACAAGAGAGACAAGAGAGACAAGAGAGACAAGAGAGACAAGAGAGACAAGAGAGACAAGAGAGACAAGAGAGACAAGAGAGACAAGAGAGACAAGAGAGACAAGAGAGACAAGAGAGACAAGAGAGACAAGAGAGACAAGAGAGACAAGAGAGACAAGAGAGACAAGAGAGACAAGAGAGACAAGAGAGACAAGAGAGACAAGAGAGACAAGAGAGACAAGAGAGACAAGAGAGACAAGAGAGACAAGAGAGACAAGAGAGACAAGAGAGACAAGAGAGACAAGAGAGACAAGAGAGACAAGAGAGACAAGAGAGACAAGAGAGACAAGAGAGACAAGAGAGACAAGAGAGACAAGAGAGACAAGAGAGACAAGAGAGACAAGAGAGACAAGAGAGACAAGAGAGACAAGAGAGACAAGAGAGACAAGAGAGACAAGAGAGACAAGAGAGACAAGAGAGACAAGAGAGACAAGAGAGACAAGAGAGACAAGAGAGACAAGAGAGACAAGAGAGACAAGAGAGACAAGAGAGACAAGAGAGACAAGAGAGACAAGAGAGACAAGAGAGACAAGAGAGACAAGAGAGACAAGAGAGACAAGAGAGACAAGAGAGACAAGAGAGACAAGAGAGACAAGAGAGACAAGAGAGACAAGAGAGACAAGAGAGACAAGAGAGACAAGAGAGACAAGAGAGACAAGAGAGACAAGAGAGACAAGAGAGACAAGAGAGACAAGAGAGACAAGAGAGACAAGAGAGACAAGAGAGACAAGAGAGACAAGAGAGACAAGAGAGACAAGAGAGACAAGAGAGACAAGAGAGACAAGAGAGACAAGAGAGACAAGAGAGACAAGAGAGACAAGAGAGACAAGAGAGACAAGAGAGACAAGAGAGACAAGAGAGACAAGAGAGACAAGAGAGACAAGAGAGACAAGAGAGACAAGAGAGACAAGAGAGACAAGAGAGACAAGAGAGACAAGAGAGACAAGAGAGACAAGAGAGACAAGAGAGACAAGAGAGACAAGAGAGACAAGAGAGACAAGAGAGACAAGAGAGACAAGAGAGACAAGAGAGACAAGAGAGACAAGAGAGACAAGAGAGACAAGAGAGACAAGAGAGACAAGAGAGACAAGAGAGACAAGAGAGACAAGAGAGACAAGAGAGACAAGAGAGACAAGAGAGACAAGAGAGACAAGAGAGACAAGAGAGACAAGAGAGACAAGAGAGACAAGAGAGACAAGAGAGACAAGAGAGACAAGAGAGACAAGAGAGACAAGAGAGACAAGAGAGACAAGAGAGACAAGAGAGACAAGAGAGACAAGAGAGACAAGAGAGACAAGAGAGACAAGAGAGACAAGAGAGACAAGAGAGACAAGAGAGACAAGAGAGACAAGAGAGACAAGAGAGACAAGAGAGACAAGAGAGACAAGAGAGACAAGAGAGACAAGAGAGACAAGAGAGACAAGAGAGACAAGAGAGACAAGAGAGACAAGAGAGACAAGAGAGACAAGAGAGACAAGAGAGACAAGAGAGACAAGAGAGACAAGAGAGACAAGAGAGACAAGAGAGACAAGAGAGACAAGAGAGACAAGAGAGACAAGAGAGACAAGAGAGACAAGAGAGACAAGAGAGACAAGAGAGACAAGAGAGACAAGAGAGACAAGAGAGACAAGAGAGACAAGAGAGACAAGAGAGACAAGAGAGACAAGAGAGACAAGAGAGACAAGAGAGACAAGAGAGACAAGAGAGACAAGAGAGACAAGAGAGACAAGAGAGACAAGAGAGACAAGAGAGACAAGAGAGACAAGAGAGACAAGAGAGACAAGAGAGACAAGAGAGACAAGAGAGACAAGAGAGACAAGAGAGACAAGAGAGACAAGAGAGACAAGAGAGACAAGAGAGACAAGAGAGACAAGAGAGACAAGAGAGACAAGAGAGACAAGAGAGACAAGAGAGACAAGAGAGACAAGAGAGACAAGAGAGACAAGAGAGACAAGAGAGACAAGAGAGACAAGAGAGACAAGAGAGACAAGAGAGACAAGAGAGACAAGAGAGACAAGAGAGACAAGAGAGACAAGAGAGACAAGAGAGACAAGAGAGACAAGAGAGACAAGAGAGACAAGAGAGACAAGAGAGACAAGAGAGACAAGAGAGACAAGAGAGACAAGAGAGACAAGAGAGACAAGAGAGACAAGAGAGACAAGAGAGACAAGAGAGACAAGAGAGACAAGAGAGACAAGAGAGACAAGAGAGACAAGAGAGACAAGAGAGACAAGAGAGACAAGAGAGACAAGAGAGACAAGAGAGACAAGAGAGACAAGAGAGACAAGAGAGACAAGAGAGACAAGAGAGACAAGAGAGACAAGAGAGACAAGAGAGACAAGAGAGACAAGAGAGACAAGAGAGACAAGAGAGACAAGAGAGACAAGAGAGACAAGAGAGACAAGAGAGACAAGAGAGACAAGAGAGACAAGAGAGACAAGAGAGACAAGAGAGACAAGAGAGACAAGAGAGACAAGAGAGACAAGAGAGACAAGAGAGACAAGAGAGACAAGAGAGACAAGAGAGACAAGAGAGACAAGAGAGACAAGAGAGACAAGAGAGACAAGAGAGACAAGAGAGACAAGAGAGACAAGAGAGACAAGAGAGACAAGAGAGACAAGAGAGACAAGAGAGACAAGAGAGACAAGAGAGACAAGAGAGACAAGAGAGACAAGAGAGACAAGAGAGACAAGAGAGACAAGAGAGACAAGAGAGACAAGAGAGACAAGAGAGACAAGAGAGACAAGAGAGACAAGAGAGACAAGAGAGACAAGAGAGACAAGAGAGACAAGAGAGACAAGAGAGACAAGAGAGACAAGAGAGACAAGAGAGACAAGAGAGACAAGAGAGACAAGAGAGACAAGAGAGACAAGAGAGACAAGAGAGACAAGAGAGACAAGAGAGACAAGAGAGACAAGAGAGACAAGAGAGACAAGAGAGACAAGAGAGACAAGAGAGACAAGAGAGACAAGAGAGACAAGAGAGACAAGAGAGACAAGAGAGACAAGAGAGACAAGAGAGACAAGAGAGACAAGAGAGACAAGAGAGACAAGAGAGACAAGAGAGACAAGAGAGACAAGAGAGACAAGAGAGACAAGAGAGACAAGAGAGACAAGAGAGACAAGAGAGACAAGAGAGACAAGAGAGACAAGAGAGACAAGAGAGACAAGAGAGACAAGAGAGACAAGAGAGACAAGAGAGACAAGAGAGACAAGAGAGACAAGAGAGACAAGAGAGACAAGAGAGACAAGAGAGACAAGAGAGACAAGAGAGACAAGAGAGACAAGAGAGACAAGAGAGACAAGAGAGACAAGAGAGACAAGAGAGACAAGAGAGACAAGAGAGACAAGAGAGACAAGAGAGACAAGAGAGACAAGAGAGACAAGAGAGACAAGAGAGACAAGAGAGACAAGAGAGACAAGAGAGACAAGAGAGACAAGAGAGACAAGAGAGACAAGAGAGACAAGAGAGACAAGAGAGACAAGAGAGACAAGAGAGACAAGAGAGACAAGAGAGACAAGAGAGACAAGAGAGACAAGAGAGACAAGAGAGACAAGAGAGACAAGAGAGACAAGAGAGACAAGAGAGACAAGAGAGACAAGAGAGACAAGAGAGACAAGAGAGACAAGAGAGACAAGAGAGACAAGAGAGACAAGAGAGACAAGAGAGACAAGAGAGACAAGAGAGACAAGAGAGACAAGAGAGACAAGAGAGACAAGAGAGACAAGAGAGACAAGAGAGACAAGAGAGACAAGAGAGACAAGAGAGACAAGAGAGACAAGAGAGACAAGAGAGACAAGAGAGACAAGAGAGACAAGAGAGACAAGAGAGACAAGAGAGACAAGAGAGACAAGAGAGACAAGAGAGACAAGAGAGACAAGAGAGACAAGAGAGACAAGAGAGACAAGAGAGACAAGAGAGACAAGAGAGACAAGAGAGACAAGAGAGACAAGAGAGACAAGAGAGACAAGAGAGACAAGAGAGACAAGAGAGACAAGAGAGACAAGAGAGACAAGAGAGACAAGAGAGACAAGAGAGACAAGAGAGACAAGAGAGACAAGAGAGACAAGAGAGACAAGAGAGACAAGAGAGACAAGAGAGACAAGAGAGACAAGAGAGACAAGAGAGACAAGAGAGACAAGAGAGACAAGAGAGACAAGAGAGACAAGAGAGACAAGAGAGACAAGAGAGACAAGAGAGACAAGAGAGACAAGAGAGACAAGAGAGACAAGAGAGACAAGAGAGACAAGAGAGACAAGAGAGACAAGAGAGACAAGAGAGACAAGAGAGACAAGAGAGACAAGAGAGACAAGAGAGACAAGAGAGACAAGAGAGACAAGAGAGACAAGAGAGACAAGAGAGACAAGAGAGACAAGAGAGACAAGAGAGACAAGAGAGACAAGAGAGACAAGAGAGACAAGAGAGACAAGAGAGACAAGAGAGACAAGAGAGACAAGAGAGACAAGAGAGACAAGAGAGACAAGAGAGACAAGAGAGACAAGAGAGACAAGAGAGACAAGAGAGACAAGAGAGACAAGAGAGACAAGAGAGACAAGAGAGACAAGAGAGACAAGAGAGACAAGAGAGACAAGAGAGACAAGAGAGACAAGAGAGACAAGAGAGACAAGAGAGACAAGAGAGACAAGAGAGACAAGAGAGACAAGAGAGACAAGAGAGACAAGAGAGACAAGAGAGACAAGAGAGACAAGAGAGACAAGAGAGACAAGAGAGACAAGAGAGACAAGAGAGACAAGAGAGACAAGAGAGACAAGAGAGACAAGAGAGACAAGAGAGACAAGAGAGACAAGAGAGACAAGAGAGACAAGAGAGACAAGAGAGACAAGAGAGACAAGAGAGACAAGAGAGACAAGAGAGACAAGAGAGACAAGAGAGACAAGAGAGACAAGAGAGACAAGAGAGACAAGAGAGACAAGAGAGACAAGAGAGACAAGAGAGACAAGAGAGACAAGAGAGACAAGAGAGACAAGAGAGACAAGAGAGACAAGAGAGACAAGAGAGACAAGAGAGACAAGAGAGACAAGAGAGACAAGAGAGACAAGAGAGACAAGAGAGACAAGAGAGACAAGAGAGACAAGAGAGACAAGAGAGACAAGAGAGACAAGAGAGACAAGAGAGACAAGAGAGACAAGAGAGACAAGAGAGACAAGAGAGACAAGAGAGACAAGAGAGACAAGAGAGACAAGAGAGACAAGAGAGACAAGAGAGACAAGAGAGACAAGAGAGACAAGAGAGACAAGAGAGACAAGAGAGACAAGAGAGACAAGAGAGACAAGAGAGACAAGAGAGACAAGAGAGACAAGAGAGACAAGAGAGACAAGAGAGACAAGAGAGACAAGAGAGACAAGAGAGACAAGAGAGACAAGAGAGACAAGAGAGACAAGAGAGACAAGAGAGACAAGAGAGACAAGAGAGACAAGAGAGACAAGAGAGACAAGAGAGACAAGAGAGACAAGAGAGACAAGAGAGACAAGAGAGACAAGAGAGACAAGAGAGACAAGAGAGACAAGAGAGACAAGAGAGACAAGAGAGACAAGAGAGACAAGAGAGACAAGAGAGACAAGAGAGACAAGAGAGACAAGAGAGACAAGAGAGACAAGAGAGACAAGAGAGACAAGAGAGACAAGAGAGACAAGAGAGACAAGAGAGACAAGAGAGACAAGAGAGACAAGAGAGACAAGAGAGACAAGAGAGACAAGAGAGACAAGAGAGACAAGAGAGACAAGAGAGACAAGAGAGACAAGAGAGACAAGAGAGACAAGAGAGACAAGAGAGACAAGAGAGACAAGAGAGACAAGAGAGACAAGAGAGACAAGAGAGACAAGAGAGACAAGAGAGACAAGAGAGACAAGAGAGACAAGAGAGACAAGAGAGACAAGAGAGACAAGAGAGACAAGAGAGACAAGAGAGACAAGAGAGACAAGAGAGACAAGAGAGACAAGAGAGACAAGAGAGACAAGAGAGACAAGAGAGACAAGAGAGACAAGAGAGACAAGAGAGACAAGAGAGACAAGAGAGACAAGAGAGACAAGAGAGACAAGAGAGACAAGAGAGACAAGAGAGACAAGAGAGACAAGAGAGACAAGAGAGACAAGAGAGACAAGAGAGACAAGAGAGACAAGAGAGACAAGAGAGACAAGAGAGACAAGAGAGACAAGAGAGACAAGAGAGACAAGAGAGACAAGAGAGACAAGAGAGACAAGAGAGACAAGAGAGACAAGAGAGACAAGAGAGACAAGAGAGACAAGAGAGACAAGAGAGACAAGAGAGACAAGAGAGACAAGAGAGACAAGAGAGACAAGAGAGACAAGAGAGACAAGAGAGACAAGAGAGACAAGAGAGACAAGAGAGACAAGAGAGACAAGAGAGACAAGAGAGACAAGAGAGACAAGAGAGACAAGAGAGACAAGAGAGACAAGAGAGACAAGAGAGACAAGAGAGACAAGAGAGACAAGAGAGACAAGAGAGACAAGAGAGACAAGAGAGACAAGAGAGACAAGAGAGACAAGAGAGACAAGAGAGACAAGAGAGACAAGAGAGACAAGAGAGACAAGAGAGACAAGAGAGACAAGAGAGACAAGAGAGACAAGAGAGACAAGAGAGACAAGAGAGACAAGAGAGACAAGAGAGACAAGAGAGACAAGAGAGACAAGAGAGACAAGAGAGACAAGAGAGACAAGAGAGACAAGAGAGACAAGAGAGACAAGAGAGACAAGAGAGACAAGAGAGACAAGAGAGACAAGAGAGACAAGAGAGACAAGAGAGACAAGAGAGACAAGAGAGACAAGAGAGACAAGAGAGACAAGAGAGACAAGAGAGACAAGAGAGACAAGAGAGACAAGAGAGACAAGAGAGACAAGAGAGACAAGAGAGACAAGAGAGACAAGAGAGACAAGAGAGACAAGAGAGACAAGAGAGACAAGAGAGACAAGAGAGACAAGAGAGACAAGAGAGACAAGAGAGACAAGAGAGACAAGAGAGACAAGAGAGACAAGAGAGACAAGAGAGACAAGAGAGACAAGAGAGACAAGAGAGACAAGAGAGACAAGAGAGACAAGAGAGACAAGAGAGACAAGAGAGACAAGAGAGACAAGAGAGACAAGAGAGACAAGAGAGACAAGAGAGACAAGAGAGACAAGAGAGACAAGAGAGACAAGAGAGACAAGAGAGACAAGAGAGACAAGAGAGACAAGAGAGACAAGAGAGACAAGAGAGACAAGAGAGACAAGAGAGACAAGAGAGACAAGAGAGACAAGAGAGACAAGAGAGACAAGAGAGACAAGAGAGACAAGAGAGACAAGAGAGACAAGAGAGACAAGAGAGACAAGAGAGACAAGAGAGACAAGAGAGACAAGAGAGACAAGAGAGACAAGAGAGACAAGAGAGACAAGAGAGACAAGAGAGACAAGAGAGACAAGAGAGACAAGAGAGACAAGAGAGACAAGAGAGACAAGAGAGACAAGAGAGACAAGAGAGACAAGAGAGACAAGAGAGACAAGAGAGACAAGAGAGACAAGAGAGACAAGAGAGACAAGAGAGACAAGAGAGACAAGAGAGACAAGAGAGACAAGAGAGACAAGAGAGACAAGAGAGACAAGAGAGACAAGAGAGACAAGAGAGACAAGAGAGACAAGAGAGACAAGAGAGACAAGAGAGACAAGAGAGACAAGAGAGACAAGAGAGACAAGAGAGACAAGAGAGACAAGAGAGACAAGAGAGACAAGAGAGACAAGAGAGACAAGAGAGACAAGAGAGACAAGAGAGACAAGAGAGACAAGAGAGACAAGAGAGACAAGAGAGACAAGAGAGACAAGAGAGACAAGAGAGACAAGAGAGACAAGAGAGACAAGAGAGACAAGAGAGACAAGAGAGACAAGAGAGACAAGAGAGACAAGAGAGACAAGAGAGACAAGAGAGACAAGAGAGACAAGAGAGACAAGAGAGACAAGAGAGACAAGAGAGACAAGAGAGACAAGAGAGACAAGAGAGACAAGAGAGACAAGAGAGACAAGAGAGACAAGAGAGACAAGAGAGACAAGAGAGACAAGAGAGACAAGAGAGACAAGAGAGACAAGAGAGACAAGAGAGACAAGAGAGACAAGAGAGACAAGAGAGACAAGAGAGACAAGAGAGACAAGAGAGACAAGAGAGACAAGAGAGACAAGAGAGACAAGAGAGACAAGAGAGACAAGAGAGACAAGAGAGACAAGAGAGACAAGAGAGACAAGAGAGACAAGAGAGACAAGAGAGACAAGAGAGACAAGAGAGACAAGAGAGACAAGAGAGACAAGAGAGACAAGAGAGACAAGAGAGACAAGAGAGACAAGAGAGACAAGAGAGACAAGAGAGACAAGAGAGACAAGAGAGACAAGAGAGACAAGAGAGACAAGAGAGACAAGAGAGACAAGAGAGACAAGAGAGACAAGAGAGACAAGAGAGACAAGAGAGACAAGAGAGACAAGAGAGACAAGAGAGACAAGAGAGACAAGAGAGACAAGAGAGACAAGAGAGACAAGAGAGACAAGAGAGACAAGAGAGACAAGAGAGACAAGAGAGACAAGAGAGACAAGAGAGACAAGAGAGACAAGAGAGACAAGAGAGACAAGAGAGACAAGAGAGACAAGAGAGACAAGAGAGACAAGAGAGACAAGAGAGACAAGAGAGACAAGAGAGACAAGAGAGACAAGAGAGACAAGAGAGACAAGAGAGACAAGAGAGACAAGAGAGACAAGAGAGACAAGAGAGACAAGAGAGACAAGAGAGACAAGAGAGACAAGAGAGACAAGAGAGACAAGAGAGACAAGAGAGACAAGAGAGACAAGAGAGACAAGAGAGACAAGAGAGACAAGAGAGACAAGAGAGACAAGAGAGACAAGAGAGACAAGAGAGACAAGAGAGACAAGAGAGACAAGAGAGACAAGAGAGACAAGAGAGACAAGAGAGACAAGAGAGACAAGAGAGACAAGAGAGACAAGAGAGACAAGAGAGACAAGAGAGACAAGAGAGACAAGAGAGACAAGAGAGACAAGAGAGACAAGAGAGACAAGAGAGACAAGAGAGACAAGAGAGACAAGAGAGACAAGAGAGACAAGAGAGACAAGAGAGACAAGAGAGACAAGAGAGACAAGAGAGACAAGAGAGACAAGAGAGACAAGAGAGACAAGAGAGACAAGAGAGACAAGAGAGACAAGAGAGACAAGAGAGACAAGAGAGACAAGAGAGACAAGAGAGACAAGAGAGACAAGAGAGACAAGAGAGACAAGAGAGACAAGAGAGACAAGAGAGACAAGAGAGACAAGAGAGACAAGAGAGACAAGAGAGACAAGAGAGACAAGAGAGACAAGAGAGACAAGAGAGACAAGAGAGACAAGAGAGACAAGAGAGACAAGAGAGACAAGAGAGACAAGAGAGACAAGAGAGACAAGAGAGACAAGAGAGACAAGAGAGACAAGAGAGACAAGAGAGACAAGAGAGACAAGAGAGACAAGAGAGACAAGAGAGACAAGAGAGACAAGAGAGACAAGAGAGACAAGAGAGACAAGAGAGACAAGAGAGACAAGAGAGACAAGAGAGACAAGAGAGACAAGAGAGACAAGAGAGACAAGAGAGACAAGAGAGACAAGAGAGACAAGAGAGACAAGAGAGACAAGAGAGACAAGAGAGACAAGAGAGACAAGAGAGACAAGAGAGACAAGAGAGACAAGAGAGACAAGAGAGACAAGAGAGACAAGAGAGACAAGAGAGACAAGAGAGACAAGAGAGACAAGAGAGACAAGAGAGACAAGAGAGACAAGAGAGACAAGAGAGACAAGAGAGACAAGAGAGACAAGAGAGACAAGAGAGACAAGAGAGACAAGAGAGACAAGAGAGACAAGAGAGACAAGAGAGACAAGAGAGACAAGAGAGACAAGAGAGACAAGAGAGACAAGAGAGACAAGAGAGACAAGAGAGACAAGAGAGACAAGAGAGACAAGAGAGACAAGAGAGACAAGAGAGACAAGAGAGACAAGAGAGACAAGAGAGACAAGAGAGACAAGAGAGACAAGAGAGACAAGAGAGACAAGAGAGACAAGAGAGACAAGAGAGACAAGAGAGACAAGAGAGACAAGAGAGACAAGAGAGACAAGAGAGACAAGAGAGACAAGAGAGACAAGAGAGACAAGAGAGACAAGAGAGACAAGAGAGACAAGAGAGACAAGAGAGACAAGAGAGACAAGAGAGACAAGAGAGACAAGAGAGACAAGAGAGACAAGAGAGACAAGAGAGACAAGAGAGACAAGAGAGACAAGAGAGACAAGAGAGACAAGAGAGACAAGAGAGACAAGAGAGACAAGAGAGACAAGAGAGACAAGAGAGACAAGAGAGACAAGAGAGACAAGAGAGACAAGAGAGACAAGAGAGACAAGAGAGACAAGAGAGACAAGAGAGACAAGAGAGACAAGAGAGACAAGAGAGACAAGAGAGACAAGAGAGACAAGAGAGACAAGAGAGACAAGAGAGACAAGAGAGACAAGAGAGACAAGAGAGACAAGAGAGACAAGAGAGACAAGAGAGACAAGAGAGACAAGAGAGACAAGAGAGACAAGAGAGACAAGAGAGACAAGAGAGACAAGAGAGACAAGAGAGACAAGAGAGACAAGAGAGACAAGAGAGACAAGAGAGACAAGAGAGACAAGAGAGACAAGAGAGACAAGAGAGACAAGAGAGACAAGAGAGACAAGAGAGACAAGAGAGACAAGAGAGACAAGAGAGACAAGAGAGACAAGAGAGACAAGAGAGACAAGAGAGACAAGAGAGACAAGAGAGACAAGAGAGACAAGAGAGACAAGAGAGACAAGAGAGACAAGAGAGACAAGAGAGACAAGAGAGACAAGAGAGACAAGAGAGACAAGAGAGACAAGAGAGACAAGAGAGACAAGAGAGACAAGAGAGACAAGAGAGACAAGAGAGACAAGAGAGACAAGAGAGACAAGAGAGACAAGAGAGACAAGAGAGACAAGAGAGACAAGAGAGACAAGAGAGACAAGAGAGACAAGAGAGACAAGAGAGACAAGAGAGACAAGAGAGACAAGAGAGACAAGAGAGACAAGAGAGACAAGAGAGACAAGAGAGACAAGAGAGACAAGAGAGACAAGAGAGACAAGAGAGACAAGAGAGACAAGAGAGACAAGAGAGACAAGAGAGACAAGAGAGACAAGAGAGACAAGAGAGACAAGAGAGACAAGAGAGACAAGAGAGACAAGAGAGACAAGAGAGACAAGAGAGACAAGAGAGACAAGAGAGACAAGAGAGACAAGAGAGACAAGAGACAAGAGAGACAAGAGAGACAAGAGAGACAAGAGAGACAAGAGAGACAAGAGAGACAAGAGAGACAAGAGAGACAAGAGAGACAAGAGAGACAAGAGAGACAAGAGAGACAAGAGAGACAAGAGAGACAAGAGAGACAAGAGAGACAAGAGAGACAAGAGAGACAAGAGAGACAAGAGAGACAAGAGAGACAAGAGAGACAAGAGAGACAAGAGAGACAAGAGAGACAAGAGAGACAAGAGAGACAAGAGAGACAAGAGAGACAAGAGAGACAAGAGAGACAAGAGAGACAAGAGAGACAAGAGAGACAAGAGAGACAAGAGAGACAAGAGAGACAAGAGAGACAAGAGAGACAAGAGAGACAAGAGAGACAAGAGAGACAAGAGAGACAAGAGAGACAAGAGAGACAAGAGAGACAAGAGAGACAAGAGAGACAAGAGAGACAAGAGAGACAAGAGAGACAAGAGAGACAAGAGAGACAAGAGAGACAAGAGAGACAAGAGAGACAAGAGAGACAAGAGAGACAAGAGAGACAAGAGAGACAAGAGAGACAAGAGAGACAAGAGAGACAAGAGAGACAAGAGAGACAAGAGAGACAAGAGAGACAAGAGAGACAAGAGAGACAAGAGAGACAAGAGAGACAAGAGAGACAAGAGAGACAAGAGAGACAAGAGAGACAAGAGAGACAAGAGAGACAAGAGAGACAAGAGAGACAAGAGAGACAAGAGAGACAAGAGAGACAAGAGAGACAAGAGAGACAAGAGAGACAAGAGAGACAAGAGAGACAAGAGAGACAAGAGAGACAAGAGAGACAAGAGAGACAAGAGAGACAAGAGAGACAAGAGAGACAAGAGAGACAAGAGAGACAAGAGAGACAAGAGAGACAAGAGAGACAAGAGAGACAAGAGAGACAAGAGAGACAAGAGAGACAAGAGAGACAAGAGAGACAAGAGAGACAAGAGAGACAAGAGAGACAAGAGAGACAAGAGAGACAAGAGAGACAAGAGAGACAAGAGAGACAAGAGAGACAAGAGAGACAAGAGAGACAAGAGAGACAAGAGAGACAAGAGAGACAAGAGAGACAAGAGAGACAAGAGAGACAAGAGAGACAAGAGAGACAAGAGAGACAAGAGAGACAAGAGAGACAAGAGAGACAAGAGAGACAAGAGAGACAAGAGAGACAAGAGAGACAAGAGAGACAAGAGAGACAAGAGAGACAAGAGAGACAAGAGAGACAAGAGAGACAAGAGAGACAAGAGAGACAAGAGAGACAAGAGAGACAAGAGAGACAAGAGAGACAAGAGAGACAAGAGAGACAAGAGAGACAAGAGAGACAAGAGAGACAAGAGAGACAAGAGAGACAAGAGAGACAAGAGAGACAAGAGAGACAAGAGAGACAAGAGAGACAAGAGAGACAAGAGAGACAAGAGAGACAAGAGAGACAAGAGAGACAAGAGAGACAAGAGAGACAAGAGAGACAAGAGAGACAAGAGAGACAAGAGAGACAAGAGAGACAAGAGAGACAAGAGAGACAAGAGAGACAAGAGAGACAAGAGAGACAAGAGACAAGAGAGACAAGAGAGACAAGAGAGACAAGAGAGACAAGAGAGACAAGAGAGACAAGAGAGACAAGAGAGACAAGAGAGACAAGAGAGACAAGAGAGACAAGAGAGACAAGAGAGACAAGAGAGACAAGAGAGACAAGAGAGACAAGAGAGACAAGAGAGACAAGAGAGACAAGAGAGACAAGAGAGACAAGAGAGACAAGAGAGACAAGAGAGACAAGAGAGACAAGAGAGACAAGAGAGACAAGAGAGACAAGAGAGACAAGAGAGACAAGAGAGACAAGAGAGACAAGAGAGACAAGAGAGACAAGAGAGACAAGAGAGACAAGAGAGACAAGAGAGACAAGAGAGACAAGAGAGACAAGAGAGACAAGAGAGACAAGAGAGACAAGAGAGACAAGAGAGACAAGAGAGACAAGAGAGACAAGAGAGACAAGAGAGACAAGAGAGACAAGAGAGACAAGAGAGACAAGAGAGACAAGAGAGACAAGAGAGACAAGAGAGACAAGAGAGACAAGAGAGACAAGAGAGACAAGAGAGACAAGAGAGACAAGAGAGACAAGAGAGACAAGAGAGACAAGAGAGACAAGAGAGACAAGAGAGACAAGAGAGACAAGAGAGACAAGAGAGACAAGAGAGACAAGAGAGACAAGAGAGACAAGAGAGACAAGAGAGACAAGAGACAAGAGAGACAAGAGAGACAAGAGAGACAAGAGAGACAAGAGAGACAAGAGAGACAAGAGAGACAAGAGAGACAAGAGAGACAAGAGAGACAAGAGAGACAAGAGAGACAAGAGAGACAAGAGAGACAAGAGAGACAAGAGAGACAAGAGAGACAAGAGAGACAAGAGAGACAAGAGAGACAAGAGAGACAAGAGAGACAAGAGAGACAAGAGAGACAAGAGAGACAAGAGAGACAAGAGAGACAAGAGAGACAAGAGAGACAAGAGAGACAAGAGAGACAAGAGAGACAAGAGAGACAAGAGAGACAAGAGAGACAAGAGAGACAAGAGAGACAAGAGAGACAAGAGAGACAAGAGAGACAAGAGAGACAAGAGAGACAAGAGAGACAAGAGAGACAAGAGAGACAAGAGAGACAAGAGAGACAAGAGAGACAAGAGAGACAAGAGAGACAAGAGAGACAAGAGAGACAAGAGAGACAAGAGAGACAAGAGAGACAAGAGAGACAAGAGAGACAAGAGAGACAAGAGAGACAAGAGAGACAAGAGAGACAAGAGAGACAAGAGAGACAAGAGAGACAAGAGAGACAAGAGAGACAAGAGAGACAAGAGAGACAAGAGAGACAAGAGAGACAAGAGAGACAAGAGAGACAAGAGAGACAAGAGAGACAAGAGAGACAAGAGAGACAAGAGAGACAAGAGAGACAAGAGAGACAAGAGAGACAAGAGAGACAAGAGAGACAAGAGAGACAAGAGAGACAAGAGAGACAAGAGAGACAAGAGAGACAAGAGAGACAAGAGAGACAAGAGAGACAAGAGAGACAAGAGAGACAAGAGAGACAAGAGAGACAAGAGAGACAAGAGAGACAAGAGAGACAAGAGAGACAAGAGAGACAAGAGAGACAAGAGAGACAAGAGAGACAAGAGAGACAAGAGAGACAAGAGAGACAAGAGAGACAAGAGAGACAAGAGAGACAAGAGAGACAAGAGAGACAAGAGAGACAAGAGAGACA
>VCKV01000263.1:0-46607 GCA_005876975.1 Drosophila orena | reverse complement strand
TTTTTAATGTGTGGCAAACGTTTTTTTTTTTAAAGAATTAGTTTTTAGAGGTTGACACTCGATAAATATATTTTTAAAAGGTACAAAATCGTTTTTAATTGAAAAAATAGTTTTATGAGGTGGAAAAAAACAAAATATTTAAATTTATGTATAGGGAAACGTCAAAAAGCATTTGTAATGTGTGGGCAAACGTTTTTTATTAAACATTATTAGTTTTTATAGGTTGGCAATCGATAAAACTATTTTTTAAAGGTACACAATTTTTTTATTGAAAAAAAAATAGTTTTATGAGGTAGAAAAATGAAAATATTTAATTTCAAGTGTAGGGAATCTCAAAAACTATTTTCAATGTGTGAGAAACCGTTTTTGATTAAAAATAACTAGTTTTTAGAGGTCGGCACTCGATAAATATATTTTTAAAAGGTACAAAATCGTTTTTTATTGGTAACATAGTTTTATGAGGTGGAAAACACAAAATGTTTAAATTTATGTGAAGGGAAACGTCAAAAAGTATTTTTAATGAGTGGGCAAACGTTTTTTATTAAACATTATTAGTTTTTATAGGTTGGCAATCGATAAACCTATTTTTAAAAGTTACAAAATCGTTTTTTTTTTGAAAAAAAAGTTTTATGAGGTGGTAAAATGAAAATATTTATTTTTAAGTGCAGGAAAACGTCAAAAACTATTTGTAATGTGTGGGCAAACGTTTTTCATTTAAAAAAATTAGTTTTTAGAGGCTGGCAATCGATAAAACTAATTTAAAACGTACTAAATCGTTTTTTATTGAAAAAATAGTTTCATGAGGTGGAAAAATTAAAATATTTAGTTTTAAGTGCAGGAAAACGTCAAAAACTAATTTTAATGTGTGGGCAAACGTGTTTCATTTAAAAAAAATAGTTTTTAGAGGTTGGCAATCGATAAAACTATTTTTAAAACGTACAAAATCGTTTTTTATTGAAAAAAATAGTTTTATGAGGTGGAAAAATTAAAATATTTAATTTTAAGTGTGGGGAAACGCCAAAAACTATTTTTAAAGTGTGGGCAAACGTTTTTCATTTAAAAAAAATTAGTTTTTAGAGGTTGGCAATCGATAAAACTATTTTTAAAACGTACAAAATCGTTTTTTATTGAAAAAAATAGTTTTATGAGGTGGAAAAATTAAAATATTTAATTTTAAGTGTGGGGAAACGCCAAAAACTATTTTTAATGTGTGGCAAACGTTTTTTTTTTTAAAGAATTAGTTTTTAGAGGTTGACACTCGATAAATATATTTTTAAACGGTACAAAATCGTTTTTAATTGAAAAAATAGTTTTATGAGGTGGAAAAAACAAAATATTTAAATTTATGTATAGGGAAACGTCAAAAAGCATTTGTAATGTGTGGGCAAACGTTTTTTATTAAACATTATTAGTTTTTATAGGTTGGCAATCGATAAAACTATTTTTTAAAGGTACAAAATTTTTTTATTGAAAAAAAATAGTTTTATGAGGTAGAAAAATGAAAATATTTAATTTCAAGTGTAGGGAATCTCAAAAACTATTTTCAATGTGTGAGAAACCGTTTTTGATTAAAAATAACTAGTTTTTAGAGGTCGGCACTCGATAAATATATTTTTAAAAGGTACAAAATCGTTTTTTATTGGTAACATAGTTTTATGAGGTGGAAAACACAAAATGTTTAAATTTATGTGAAGGGAAACGTCAAAAAGTATTTTTAATGAGTGGGCAAACGTTTTTTATTAAACATTATTAGTTTTTATAGGTTGGCAATCGATAAACCTATTTTTAAAAGTTACAAAATCGTTTTTTTTTTGAAAAAAAAGTTTTATGAGGTGGTAAAATGAAAATATTTATTTTTAAGTGCAGGAAAACGTCAAAAACTATTTGTAATGTGTGGGCAAACGTTTTTCATTTAAAAAAATTAGTTTTTAGAGGCTGGCAATCGATAAAACTAATTTAAAACGTACTAAATCGTTTTTTATTGAAAAAATAGTTTCATGAGGTGGAAAAATTAAAATATTTAGTTTTAAGTGCAGGAAAACGTCAAAAACTAATTTTAATGTGTGGGCAAACGTGTTTCATTTAAAAAAAAATAGTTTTTAGAGGTTGGCAATCGATAAAACTAGTTTTAAAACGTAGAAAATCGTTTTTTATTGAAAAAAAAAAAGATTTATGAGGTGGAAAAAACAAAATATTTAATTTTAAGTGTAGGGAAACGACAAAAACTGTTTGTAATATATCGGCAAACGTTTTTTTATTAAAAAGATTTAGTTTTTAAAGGTTGCCAATCGATAAAACTATTTTTAATGTGTGGGCAAACGTTATTTATTAAAAATAATTAATTTAAGAGGTTGGCAATCGATAAAACGTTTATTATTGAAAAAAATGGTTTTATGAGGTGGAAAAATGAAAATATTTAAGTGTGGGGTAACGACAAAAACTATTTTTAATGTGTGGCCAAACGTTTTTTGTTAAAAATAATTAGTTTTTTGAGGTTGGCAATCGATAAAACTAATTTAAAAGGTACTAAATCGTTTTTTATTGAAAAAATAGTTTTGTGAGGTGGAAAAATTAAAATATTTAGTTTTAAGTGTGGGGAAACGTCAAAGACTTTTTTAATGTGTGGGCAAACGTTTTTTATTCAAAATAAATAGTTTTTAGAGGTTGGCAATCGATAAAACTATTTTTAAAAGGTAAAAAATCGTTTTTTATTGAATAAATAGTTTTATGAGGTGGAAAAAACAAAATATTTAATTTTAAGTGAAGTAAAAACTATTTTCAATGTGTGGGCAACCGTTTTTTATTAAAAATAACTAGATTTTAGAGGTTGGCAATCGATAAAACTATTTTTAAAAAATACAAAATGGTTTTTTATTGAAGAAAATAGTTTTTTGAGGTGGTAAAATGAAAATATTTAATTTTAAGTGTAAGGAAACGTCAAAAACCATTTTTATTGTGTTTTTTTTTTAAATAATTAGTTTTTAGAGGTTGGCAATTGATAAACCTATTTTTGAAAGTTACAAAATCGTTTTTTATTGAAAAAATAGTTTTATGAGGTGGAAAAATGAAAATATTTATTCTTAAGTGCAGGAAACCGTCAAAAACTATTTGTAATGAGTGGGCAAACGATTTTTATTTAAAAAAATTATTTTTTAGAGGTTGGCAATCGATAAAACTATTTTTAAAACGTACAAAAACGTTTTTATTGAAAATATTTAGTTTTAAGTGCAGGGAAACGTCAAAACCTATTTTTAGTGTGTGGGCAAACGTTTTTTATTAAAAAGAATTAGTTTTTAGAGGTTGGCACTCGGTAAATATATTTTTAAAAGGTACGAAATCGTTTTTTATTGAAAAAAAAGTTTTATGAGGTGGAAAAAAAAATATTTAAATTTATGTGAAGGGAAACGTCAAAAACTATTTGTAATGTGTGGGCAAACGTTTTTCATTTAAAAATAATTAGTTTTTGGAGGCTGGCAATCGATAAAACTAATTTTAAAGGTACTAAATCGTTTTTTATTGAAAAAATAGTTTTATGAGGTGGAAAAATGAAAATATTTAGTTTTAAGTGCAGGGAAACGTCAAAAACTATTTTTAATGTGTGGGCAAACGTTTTTTATTAAAAAGAATTAGTTTTTAGAGGTTGGCACTCGATAAATATATTTTTAAAAGGTACAAAATCGTTTTTTATTGAAAAAATAGTTTTATGAGGTGGAAAAAAACAAAATATTTAAATTTATGTGTAGGGAAAAAGTCAAAAAGTATTTTTAATGTGTTGGCAAACGTTTTTTATTAAACATTATTAGTTTTTATATGTTGGCAATCGATAAAACTATTTTTAAAAGGTAAAAAATTGTTTTTTATTGAAAAAAAATATTTTTATGAGGTAGAAAAATGTAAATATTTAATTTTAAGTGTAGGGAATCTCAAAAACTATTTTCAATGTGATGGCAACCATTTTTTATTAAAAAAAACTAGTTTTTAGAAGTTGGCAATCTATAAAACTATTTTTAAAAGGTACAAAATTGTTTTTTATTAAAAAAAATAGTTTTATGAGGTGGAAAAATTTAAATATTTAATTTTAAGTGTAAGGAAAAGTCAAAAACTCTTTTTAATGTGTGGGCAAATGTTGGGTAATCGATAAAACTAATTTTAAAAGGTACAAAAACGTTTTTTATTGAAAAAATAGTTTTATGAGGTGGAAAAAACTTAATATTTAATTTTAAGTGTAGGGAAACTTCAAAAACTATTTGTAATGTGTGGGCAAACGTTTTTTATTAAACATTATTAGTTTTTACAGGTTGGCAATCGATAAAGCTATTTTTAAAAGGTACAAAAACGTTTTTTATTGAAAAAAATAGTTTTATGAGGTAAAAAAATGCAAATTTTTAATTTTAAGTGCAGGGAAACGTCAAAAACGTTATTTTGAATGTGTGGGCAAACGTTATTTATTAAAAATAATTAGTTTTAAGAGGCTAGCAATCGATAAAACGTTTATTATTTAAAAAAAAATAGTTTTATGAGGTGGAAAAATGAAAATATTTAATTTTAAGTGTGGGGAAACGACAAAAACTATTTTTAATGTGTGGCCAAACGTTTTTTGTTAAAAATAATTAGTTTTTGGAGGCTGGCAATCGATAAACCTAATTTAAAAGGTACTAAATCGTTTTTTATTGAAAAAATAGTTTTATGAGGTGGAAAAATGAAAATATTTAGTTTTAAGTGCAGGAAAACATCAAAATTTATTTGTAATGTGTGGGCAAACGTTATTTATTAAAAAAAATTAGTTTTAATAGGTTGGCAATCGATAAAACGTTTATTATTGAAAAAAAATGGTTTTATGAGGTGGAAAAATGAAAATATTTCAGTTTAAGTGTGGGGTAACGACAAAAACTATTTTTAATGTGTGGCCAAACGTTTTTTGTTAAAAATAATTAGTTTTTTGAGGTTGGCAATCGATAAAACTAATTTAAAAGGTACTAAATCGTTTTTTATTGAAACAATAATTTTGTGAGGTGGAAAAATTAAAATACTTAGTTTTAAGTGTAGGGAAACGTCAAAGACTTTTTTAATGTGTGGGCAAACGTTTTTTATTAAAAATAAATAGTTTTTAGAGGTTGACAATCGATAAAACTATTTTTAAAAGGTACAAAAACGTTTTTTATTGAATAAATAGTTTTATGAGGTGGAAAAAACAAAATATTTAATTTTAAGTGAAGTAAAACCTATTTTCAATGTGTGGGCAACCGTTTTTGATTAAAAATGACTAGTTTGTAGAGGTTGGCAATCGATAAAACTATTTTTAAAAAATACAAAATGGTTTTTTATTGAAGAAAATAGTTTTTTGAGGTGGTAAAATGAAAATATTTAATTTTAAGTGTAAGGAAACGTCAAAAACTATTTTTATTGTGTTTTTTTTTTAAATAATTAGTTTTTAGAGGTTGGCAATTGATAAAACTATTTTTAAAAGGTACAAAAACGTTTTTTATTGAATAAGTAGTTTTATGAGGTGGAAAAAACAAAATATTTAATTTGAAGTGAAGTAAAAACTATTTTCAATGTGTGGGCAACCGTTTTTGATTAAAAATGACTAGTTTTTAAAGGTTGGCAATCGATAAAACTATTTTTAAAAGTTACAAAATCGTTGTTTATTGAAAAAGTAGTTTTATGAGGTGGAAAAATGAAAATATTTATTTTTAAGTGCAGGAAAACGTCAAAAACTATTTGTAATGTGTGGGCAAACGTTTTTTATTTAAAAAAATTATTTTTTAGAGGTTGGCAATCGATAAAACTATTTTTAAAACGTACAAAAATGTTTTTATTGAAAATATTTAGTTTTAAGTGCAGGGAAACGTCAAAACCTATTTTTAGTGGGTGGGCAAACGTTTTTTTATTAAAAAGAATTAGTTTTTAGAGGTTGGCACTCGGTAAATATATTTTTAAAAGGTACAAAATCGTTTTTTATTGAAAAAATAGTTTTATGAGGTGGAAAACAAAAATATTTAAATTTATGTGAAGGGAAACGTCAAAAACTATTTGTAAGGTGTGGGCAAACGTTTTTCATTTAAAAAAAATTAGTTTTTAGAGGCTGGCAATCGATAAAACTATTTTTAAAACGTACAAAATCGTTTTTTATTGAAAAAAATAGTTTTATGAGGTGGAAAAATTAAAATATTTAATTTTAAGTGTGGGGAAACGTCAAAAACTATTTTTAATGTGTGGGCAAACGTTTTTCATTAAACATTATTAGTTTTTAGAGGTTGGCAATCGATAAAACTATTTGTAAAAGGTACTAAATCGTTTTTATTGAAAAAAAAATAGTTTCATGTGGTAGAAAAATGAAAATATTTAATTTTAAGTGTAGGGAATCTCAAAAACTATTTTCAATGTGATGGCAACCGTTTTTTATTAAAAAAAACTAGTTTTTAGAGGTTGGCAATCTATAAAACTATTTTTAAAAGGTACAAAATTGTTTTTTATTAAAAAAAATAGTTTTATGAGGTGGAAAAATTTAAATATTTAATTTTAAGTGTAAGGAAAAGTCAAAAACTCTTTTTAATGTGTGGGCAAACGTTGGGTAATCGATAAAACTAATTTTAAAAGGTACAAAAACGTTTTTTATTGAAAAAATAGTTTTATGAGGTGGAAAAAACTTAATATTTAATTTTAAGTGTAGGGAAACTTCAAAAACTATTTGTAATGTGTGGGCAAACGTTTTTTATTAAACATTATTAGTTTTTATAGGTTGGCAATTGATAAAGCTATTTTTAAAAGGTACAAAAACGTTTTTTATTGAAAAAAATAGTTTTATGAGGTGGAAAAATGAAAATATTTAGTTTTAAGTGCAGGGAAACGTCAAAACCTATTTTTAGTGTGTGGGCAAACGTTTTTTATTAAAAAGAATTAGTTTTTAGAGGTTGGCACTCGGTAAATATATTTTTAAAAGGAACAAAATCGTTTTTTATTGAAAAAATAGTTTTATGAGGTGGAAAACAAAAATATTTAAATTTATGTGAAGGGAAACGTCAAAAACTATTTGTAATGTGTGGGCAAACGTTTTTCATTTAAAAAAAATTAGTTTTTAGAGGCTGGCAATCGATAAAACTATTTTTAAAACGTACAAAATCGTTTTTTATTGAAAAAAATAGTTTTATGAGGTGGAAAAATTAAAATATTTAATTTTAAGTGTGGGGAAACGTCAAAAACTATTTTTAATGTGTGGGCAAACGTTTTTCATTAAACATTATTAGTTTTTAGAGGTTGGCAATCGATAAAACTATTTGTAAAAGGTACAAAAACGTTTTTATTGAAAAAAAAATAGTTTCATGTGGTGGAAAAATGAAAATATTTAGTTTTAAGTGCAGGGAAGCGTCAAAAACTATTTTTAATGTGTGGCAAAGGTTTTTTTTTTTTAAGAATTAGTTTTTAGAGGTTGGCACTGGATAAATATATTTTTAAAAGGTACAAAATCGTTTTTAATTAAAAAATAGTTTTATGAGGTGGAAAAAACAAAATATTTCAATTTATGTATAGGGAAACGTCAAAAAGCATTTGTAATGTGTGGGCATACGTTTTTTATTAAACATTATTAGTTTTTAGAGGTTGGCAATCGATAAAACTATTTGTAAAAGGTACAAAAACGTTTTTATTGAAAAAAAAAATAGTTTCATGAGGTGAAAAATGAAAATATTTAGTTTTAAGTTTAGGGAAACGTCAAAAACTATTTTTAATGTGTGGGCAAACTTTTTTTGTTAAAAATAATTAGTTTTTAGAGGTTGGCAATCGATAAAACTAATTTAAAAGGTACTAAATCGTTTTTTATTGAAAAAATAGTTTTATGAGGTGGAAAAATTAAAATATTTAATTTTAAGTGTGGGGAAACGACAAAAACTTTTTTTAATGTGTTGGCCAAACGTTTTTTGTTAAAAATAATTAGTTTTTAGAGGTTGGCAATCGATAAAACTAATTTAAAAGGTATTAAATCCTTTTTTATTGAAAAAAGAGTTTTATGAGGTGGGAAAATGAAAATATTTAGTTTTAAGTGTGGGGAAACGTCAACGACTTTTTTTAATGTGTGGGCAAACGGTTTTTATTAAAAATAAATAGTTTTTAGAGGTTGGCAATTAATAAACCTATTTTTAAAAGTTACAAAATCGTTTTTTATTGAAAAAATAGTTTTATGAGGTGGAAAAATGAAAATATTTAGTTTTAAGTGCAGGGAAACATCAAAAACTATTTTCAATGTGATGGCAACCGTTTTTTATTAAAAAAAAACTAGTTTTTAGAGGTTGGCAATCTATAAAACTATTTTTAAAAGGTACAAAATTGTTTTTTATTAAAAAAAATAGTTTTATGAGGTGGAAAAATTTATATATTTAATTTTAAGTGTAAGGAAAAGCCAAAAACTCTTTTTAATGTGTGGGCAAAAGTTGGGTAATCGATAAAACTAATTTTAAAAGGTACAAAAACGTTTTTTATTGAAAAAATAGTTTTATGAGGTGGAAAAAACTTAATATTTAATTTTAAGTGTAGGGAAACTTCAAAAACTATTTGTAATGTGTGGGCAAACGTTTTTTATTAAACATTATTAGTTTTTATAGGTTGGCAATCGATAAAGCTATTTTTAAAAGGTACAAAAACGTTTTTTATTGAAAAAAATAGTTTTATGAGGTAAAAAAATGAAAATATTTAATTTTAAGTGCAGGGAAACGTCAAAAACTTTATTTTGAATGTGTGGGCAAACGTTATTTATTAAAAATAATTAGATTTAAGAGGTTAGCAATCGATAAAACGTTTATTATTGAAAAAAAATAGTTTTATGAGGTGGAAAAATGAAAATATTTAATTTTAAGTGTGGGGAAACGACAAAAACTATTTGTAATATATCGGCAAACGTTTTTTTATTAAAAAGAATTAGTTTTTAAAGGTTGCCAATCGATAAAACTATTTTTAATGTGTGGGCAAACGTTATTTATTAAAAATAATTAGTTTTAAGAGGTTGGCAATCGATAAAACGTTTATTATTGAAAAAAAATGGTTTTATGAGGTGGAAAAATGAAAATATTTCATTTTAAGTGTGGGGTAACGACAAAAACTATTTTTAATGTGTGGGCAAACGTTTTTTATTAAACAATTTTTGTTTTTAGAGGTTGGCAATCGATAAAGGTACAAAAACGTTTTTATTGAAAAAAAAATATTTTCATGAAGTGAAAAATGAAAATATTTAGTTTTAAGTGTAGGGAAACGTCAAAAACTATTTTTAATATGTGGGCAAACGTTTTTTATTAACCATTATTAGTTTTTAGAGGTTGGCAATCGATAAAACTATTTGTAAAAGGTACAAAAACGTTTTTATTGAAAAAAAAATAGTTTCATGAGGTGGAAAAATGAAAATATTTAGTTTTAAGTGCAGGGAAACGTCAAAAATTAATTTTAATGTGTGGCAAACGTTTTTTTTTTAAAAAAATTAGTTTTTAGAGGTTGGCACTCGATAAATATATTTTTAAAAGGTACAAAATCGTTTTTATTTGAAAAAATAGTTTTATGAGGTGGAAAAATTAAAATATTTAATTTTAAGTGTAGGGAAACGTCAAAAACTATTTTTAATGTGTGGGCAAACGTTTTTTATTAAACAATTTTTGTTTTTAGAGGTTGGCAATCGATAAAGGTACAAAAACGTTTTTATTGAAAAAAAAATATTTTCATGAGGTGAAAAATGAAAATATTTAGTTTTAAGTGTAGGGAAACGTCAAAAACTATTTTTAATGTGTGTGCAAACGTTTTTTATTAAAAAGAATTAGTTTTAAGAGGTCGTCACTCGATAAATATATTTTTAAAAGGTACAAAATCGTTTTTTATTGAAAAAGTAGTTTTATGAGGTGGAAAACACAAAATATTTAAATTTATGTGAAGGGAAACGTCAAAAAGTATTTTTAATGAGTGGGCAAACGTTTTTAATTAAACATTATTAGTTTTTAGAGGTTGGCAATCGATAAAACTATTTGTAAAAGGTACAAAATGGTTTTTTATTGAAGAAAATAGTTTTATGAGGTGGTAAAATGAAAATATTTATTTTTAAGTGCAGGAAAACGTTAAAAACTATTTGTAATGTGTGGGCAAACGTTTTTTATTAAAAATAATTAGTTTTTAGAGGTTGGCAATCGATATAACTAATTTAATAGGTACTAAATCGTTTTTTATTGAAAAAATAGTTTTATGAGGTGGAAAAATAAAATTATTTAATTTTAAGTGTGGGGAAACGACAACAACTTTTTTAATGTGTGGCCAAACGTTTTTTTTTTAAATAATTCGTTTTTAGAGGTTGGCAATCGATATAACTAATTTAATAGGTACTAAATCGTTTTTTATTGAAAAAATAGTTTAATGAGGTGGAAAAATAAAAATATTTAATTTTAAGTGTGGGGAAACGACAAAAACTTTTTTTAATGTGTGGCCAAACGTTTTTTGATAAAAATAATTAGTTTTTAGAGGTTGGCAATCGATAAAACTAATTTAAAAGGTACTAAATCGTTTTTTATTGAAAAAATAGTTTTATGAGGTGGAAAAATGAAAATATTTAATTTTAAGTGTGGGGAAACGACAACAACTTTTTTTAATGTGTTGGCCAAACGTTTTTTGTTAAAAATAATTAGTTTTTAGAGGTTGGCAATCGATAAAACTATTTTTAAAAAATACAAAATGGTTTTTTATTGAAGAAAATAGTTTTTTGAGGTGGTAAAATGAAAATATTTAATTTTAAGTGTAAGGAAACGTCAAAAACTATTTTTATTGTGTTTTTTTTTTAAATAATTACTTTTTAGAGGTTGGCAATTGATAAACCTATTTTTAAAAGTTACAAAATCGTTTTTTATTGAAAAAATAGTTTTATGAGGTGGAAAAATGAAAATATTTATACTTTAGTGCAGGAAAACGTCAAAAACTATTTTTAATGTGTGGGCAAACGGTTTTTATTTAAAAAAAATATTTTTTAGAGGTTGGCAATCGATAAAACTATTTTTAAAACGTACAAAAACGTTTTTATTGAAAATATTTAGTTTTAAGTGCAGGGAAACGTCAAAACCTATTTTTAGTGTGTGGGCAAACGTTTTTTATTAAAAAGAATTAGTTTTTAGAGGTTGGCACTCGGTAAATATATTTTTAAAAGGTACAAAATCGTTTTTTATTGAAAAAAAGTTTTATGAGGTGGAAAAAACAAAATATTTAAATTTATGTGTAGGGAAAAAGTCAAAAAGTATTTTTAATGTGTTGGCAAACGTTTTTTATTAAACATTATTAGTTTTTATATGTTGGCAATCGATAAAACTATTTTGAAAAGGTAAAAAATTGTTTTTTATTGAAAAAAAATAGTTTTATGAGGTAAAAAAATGAAAATATTTAATTTTAAGTGTAGGGAATCTCAAAAACTATTTTCAATGTGATGGCAACCGTTTTTTATTAAAAAAAAACTAGTTTTTAGAGGTTGGCAATCTATAAAACTATTTTTAAAAGGTACAAAATTGTTTTTTATTAAAAAAAATAGTTTTATCAGGTGGAAAAATTTAAATATTTAATTTTAAGTGTAAGGAAAAGTCAAAAACTCTTTTTAATAAGTGGGCAAACGTTGGGTAATCGATAAAACTAATTTTAAAAGGTACAAAAACGTTTTTTATTGAAAAAATAGTTTTATGAGGTGGAAAAAACTTAATATTTAATTTTAAGTGTAAGGAAACTTCAAAAACTATTTGTAATGTGTGGGCAAACGTTTTTTATTAAACATTATTAGTTTTTATAGGTTGGCAATTGATAAAGCTATTTTTAAAAGGTACAAAAACGTTTTTTATTGAAAAAAATAGTTTTATGAGGTGGAAAAATGAAAATATTTAGTTTTAAGTGCAGGGAAACGTCAAAACCTATTTTTAGTGTGTGGGCAAACGTTTTTTATTAAAAAGAATTAGTTTTTAGAGGTTGGCACTCGGTAAATATATTTTTAAAAGGAACAAAATCGTTTTTTATTGAAAAAATAGTTTTATGAGGTGGAAAACAAAAATATTTAAATTTATGTGAAGGGAAACGTCAAAAACTATTTGTAATGTGTGGGCAAACGTTTTTCATTTAAAAAAAATTAGTTTTTAGAGGCTGGCAATCGATAAAACTATTTTTAAAACGTACAAAATCGTTTTTTATTGAAAAAAATAGTTTTATGAGGTGGAAAAATTAAAATATTTAATTTTAAGTGTGGGGAAACGTCAAAAACTATTTTTAATGTGTGGGCAAACGTTTTTCATTAAACATTATTAGTTTTTAGAGGTTGGCAATCGATAAAACTATTTGTAAAAGGTACAAAAACGTTTTTATTGAAAAAAAAATAGTTTCATGTGGTGGAAAAATGAAAATATTTAGTTTTAAGTGCAGGGAAGCGTCAAAAACTATTTTTAATGTGTGGCAAAGGTTTTTTTTTTTTAAGAATTAGTTTTTAGAGGTTGGCACTGGATAAATATATTTTTAAAAGGTACAAAATCGTTTTTAATTAAAAAATAGTTTTATGAGGTGGAAAAAACAAAATATTTAAATTTATGTATAGGGAAACGTCAAAAAGCATTTGTAATGTGTGGGCAAACGTTTTTTATTAAACATTATTAGTTTTTAGAGGTTGGCAATCGATAAAACTATTTGTAAAAGGTACAAAAACGTTTTTATTGAAAAAAAAATAGTTTCATGAGGTGAAAAATGAAAATATTTAGTTTTAAGTTTAGGGAAACGTCAAAAACTATTTTTAATGTGTGGGCAAACTTTTTTTGTTAAAAATAATTAGTTTTTAGAGGTTGGCAATCAATAAAACTAATTTAAAAGGTACTAAATCGTTTTTTATTGAAAAAATAGTTTTATGAGGTGGAAAAATTAAAATATTTAATTTTAAGTGTGGGGAAACGACAAAAACTTTTTTTAATGTGTTGGCCAAACGTTTTTTGTTAAAAATAATTAGTTTTTAGAGGTTGGCAATCGATAAAACTAATTTAAAAGGTATTAAATCCTTTTTTATTGAAAAAAGAGTTTTATGAGGTGGGAAAATGAAAATATTTAGTTTTAAGTGTGGGGAAACGTCAACGACTTTTTTTAATGTGTGGGCAAACGGTTTTTATTAAAAATAAATAGTTTTTAGAGGTTGGCAATTAATAAACCTATTTTTAAAAGTTACAAAATCGTTTTTTATTGAAAAAATAGTTTTATGAGGTGGAAAAATGAAAATATTTAGTTTTAAGTGCAGGGAAACATCAAAAACTATTTTCAATGTGATGGCAACCGTTTTTTATTAAAAAAAAACTAGTTTTTAGAGGTTGGCAATCTATAAAACTATTTTTAAAAGGTACAAAATTGTTTTTTATTAAAAAAAATAGTTTTATGAGGTGGAAAAATTTAAATATTTAATTTTAAGTGTAAGGAAAAGTCAAAAACTCTTTTTAATGTGTTGGCAAACGTTGGGTAATCGATAAAACTAATTTTAAAAGGTACAAAAACGTTTTTTATTGAAAAAATAGTTTTATGAGGTGGAAAAAACTTAATATTTAATTTTAAGTGTAGGGAAACTTCAAAAACTATTTGTAATGTGTGGGCAAACGTTTTTTATTAAACATTATTAGTTTTTATAGGTTGGCAATCGATAAAGCTATTTTTAAAAGGTACAAAAACGTTTTTTATTGAAAAAAATAGTTTTATGAGGTAAAAAAATGAAAATATTTAATTTTAAGTGCAGGGAAACGTCAAAAACTTTATTTTGAATGTGTGGGCAAACGTTATTTATTAAAAATAATTAGATTTAAGAGGTTAGCAATCGATAAAACGTTTATTATTGAAAAAAAATAGTTTTATGAGGTGGAAAAATGAAAATATTTAATTTTAAGTGTGGGGAAACGACAAAAACTATTTGTAATATATCGGCAAACGTTTTTTTATTAAAAAGAATTAGTTTTTAAAGGTTGCCAATCGATAAAACTATTTTTAATGTGTGTGCAAACGTTATTTATTAAAAATAATTAGTTTTAAGAGGTTGGCAATCGATAAAACGTTTATTATTGAAAAAAAATGGTTTTATGAGGTGGAAAAATGAAAATATTTCATTTTAAGTGTGGGGTAACGACAAAAACTATTTTTAATGTGTGGCCAAACGTTTTTTGTTAAAAATAATTAGTTTTTTGAGGTTGGCAATCGATAAAACTAATTTAAAAGGTACTAAATCGTTTTTTATTGAAAAAATAGTTTTGTGAGGTGGAAAAATTAAAATATTTAGTTTTAAGTGTGGGGAAACGTCAAAGACTTTTTTAATGTGTGGGCAAACGTTTTTTTTATTAAAAATAGAGGTTGGCAATCGATAAAACTATTTTTAAAAGGTAAAAAATTGTTTTTTATTGAAAAAAAATAGTTTTATGAGGTAGAAAAATGAAAATATTTAATTTTAAGTGTAGGGAATCTCAAAAACTATTTTCAATGTGATGGCAACCGTTTTTTATTAAAAAAAAACTAGTTTTTAGAGGTTGGCAATCTATAAAACTATTTTTAAAAGGTACAAAATTGTTTTTTATTAAAAAAAATAGTTTTATGAGGTGGAAAAATTTAAATATTTAATTTTAAGTGTAAGGAAAAGTCAAAAACTCTTTTTAATGTGTGGGCAAACGTTGGGTAATCGATAAAACTAATTTTAAAAGGTACAAAAACGTTTTTTATTGAAAAAATAGTTTTATGAGGTGGAAAAAACTTAATATTTAATTTTAAGTGTAGGGAAACTTCAAAAACTATTTGTAATGTGTGGGCAAACGTTTTTTATTAAACATTATTAGTTTTTATAGGTTGGCAATTGATAAAGCTATTTTTAAAAGGTACAAAAACGTTTTTTATTGAAAAAAATAGTTTTATGAGGTGGAAAAATGAAAATATTTAGTTTTAAGTGCAGGGAAACGTCAAAACCTATTTTTAGTGTGTGGGCAAACGTTTTTTATTAAAAAGAATTAGTTTTTAGAGGTTGGCACTCGGTAAATATATTTTTAAAAGGTACAAAATCGTTTTTTATTGAAAAAATAGTTTTATGAGGTGGAAAACAAAAATATTTAAATTTATGTGAAGGGAAACGTCAAAAACTATTTGTAATGTGTGGGCAAACGTTTTTCATTTAAAAAAAATTAGTTTTTAGAGGTTGGCAATCGATAAAACTATTTTTAAAACGTACAAAATCGTTTTTTATTGAAAAAAATAGTTTTATGAGGTGGAAAAATTAAAATATTTAATTTTAAGTGTGGGGAAACGTCAAAAACTATTTTTAATGTGTGGGCAAACGTTTTTCATTAAACATTATTAGTTTTTAGAGGTTGGCAATCGATAAAACTATTTGTAAAAGGTACAAAAACGTTTTTATTGAAAAAAAAATAGTTTAATGTGGTGGAAAAATGAAAATATTTAGTTTTAAGTGCAGGGAAACGTCAAAAACTATTTTTAATGTGTGGCAAACGTTTTTTTTTTTTAAGAATTAGTTTTTAGAGGTTGGCACTGGATAAAGATATTTTTAAAAGGTACAAAATCGTTTTTAATTAAAAAATAGTTTTATGAGGTGGAAAAAACAAAATATTTAAATTTATGTATAGGGAAATGTCAAAAAGCATTTGTAATGTGTGGGCAAACGTTTTTTATTAAACATGATTAGTTTTTATAGGTTGGCAATCGATAAAACTATTTTTTAAAGGTACAAAAACGTTTTTTATTGAAGAAAATAGTTTTTTGAGGTGGAAAAATTAAAATATTTAATTTTAAGTGTAGGGAAACGTCAAAAACTATTTTTAATGTTTGGGCAAACGTTTTTTATTAAACAATTTTAGTTTTTAGAGGTTGGCACTCGATAAATATATTTTTAAAAGGTACAAAATCGTTTTTAATTGAAAAAATAGTTTTATGAGTTGGAAAAATTAAAATATTTAATTTTAAGTGTAGGGAAACGTCAAAAACTATTTTTAATGTGTGGGCAAACGTTTTTTATTAAACATTATTAGTTTTTAGAGGTTGGCAATCGATAAAACTATTTGTAAAAGGTACAAAAACGTTTTTATTGAAAAAAAAATAGTTTCATGAGGTGAAATATGAAAATATTTGCCACACATTAAAATTAATTTTTGACGTTTCCCTGCACTTAAAACTAAATATTTTCATTTTTCCACCTCATGAAACTATTTTTTTTTCAATAAAAACGTTTTTGTACCACCTCAAAAAACTATTTTCTTCAATAAAAAACCATTTTGTATCTTTTAAGAATAGTTTTATCGATTGCCAACCTCTAAAAACTAGTTATTTTTAATCAAAAACGGTTTCCCACACATTGAAAATAGTTTTTGAGATTTCCTACACTTGAAAATAAATTTTTCATTTTTCTACCTCATAAAACTATTTTTTTTCAATAAAAAACGTTTTTGTACCTTTAAAAAATAGTTTTATCGATTGTCAACCTATAAAAACTAATAATGTTTAATAAAAAACGTTTGCCCACACATTACAAATGCTTTTTGACGTTTCCCTATACATAAATTTAAATATTTTGTTTTTTCCACCTCATAAAACTATTTTTTCAATTAAAAACGATTTTGTACCTTTTAAAAATATATTTATCGAGTGCCAACCTCTAAAAACTAATTCTTTAAAAAAAAAAAACGTTTGCCACACATTAAAATTAATTTTTGACGTTTCCCTGCACTTAAAACTAAATATTTTCATTTTTCCACCTCATGAAACTATTTTTTTTTTCAATAAAAACGTTGTTGTACCTTTTACAAATAGTTTTATCGATTGCCAACCTCTAAAAACTAATAATGTTTAATAAAAAACGTTTGCCCACACATTAAAAATAGTTTTTGACGTTTCCCTACACTTAAAATTAAATATTTTAATTTTTCCACCATTTTGTAACTTTTAAAAATAGGTTTATCAATAGCCAACCTCTAAAAACTAATTATTTTAAATAAAAAAACCACTTAAAAATAGTTTTTGACGTTTCCTTACACTTAAAATTAAATATTTTCATTTTACCACCTCATAAAACTATTTTCTTCAATAAAAAACCATTTTGTATCTTTTAAAAATAGTTTTATCGATTGCCAACCTCTAAAAACTAGTTATTTTTAATCAAAAACGGTTTCCCACACATTGAAAATAGTTTTTGAGATTCCCTACACTTGAAAATAAATATTTTCATTTTTCTACCTCATAAAACTCTTTTTTTTCAATAAAAAACGTTTTTGTACCGTTAAAAATAGTTTTATCGATTGCCAACCTATAAAAACTAATAATGTTTAATAAAAAACGGTTGCCCACACATTACAAATGCTTTTTGACGTTTCCCTATACATAAATTTAAATATTTTGTTTTTTCCACCTCATAAAACTATTTTTTTAATTAAAAACGATTTTGTACCTTTTAAAAATATATTTATCGAGTGCCAACCTCTAAAACCTAATTCTTAAAAAAAAAAAAACGTTTGCCACACATTAAAAATAGTTTTTGACGTTTCCATGCACTTAAAACTAAATATTTTCATTTTTCCACCACATGAAACTATTTTTTTTTCAATAAAAACGTTTTTGTACCTTTTACAAATAGTTTTATCGATTGCCAACCCCTAAAAACTAATAATGTTTAATAAAAAACGTTTGCCCACACATTAAAAATAGTTTTTGACGTTTCCCCATACTTAAAATTATAATTTTTCCACCTCATAAAACTATTTTTTTCAATAAAAAACGATTTTGTACGTTTTAAAAATAGTTTTATCGATTGCCAACCTCTAAAAACAAATTTTTTCAAATGAAAAACGTTTGCCCACACATTACAAATAGTTTTTGACGTTTCCCTTCACATAAATTTAAATATTTTTGTTTTTTCCACCTCATAAAACTATTTTTTCAATTAAAACCGATTTTGTACCTTTTAAAAATATATTTATCGAGTGCCAACCTCTAAAACCTAATTCTTAAAAAAAAAAAACGTTTGCCACACATTAAAAATAGTTTTTGACGTTTCCATGCACTTAAAACTAAATATTTTTATTTTTCCACCACATGAAACCATTTTTTTTTCAATAAAAACGTTTTTGTACCTTTTACAAATAGTTTTATCGATTGCCAACCCCTAAAAACTAATAATGTTTAATAAAAAACGTTTGCCCACACATTAAAAATAGTTTTTGACGTTTCCCCATACTTAAAATTATAATTTTTCCACCTCATAAAACTATTTTTTTCAATAAAAAACGATTTTGTACGTTTTAAAAATAGTTTTATCGATTGCCAACCTCTAAAAACTAATTTTTTTAAATGAAAAACGTTTGCCCACACATTACAAATAGTTTTTGACGTTTCCCTTCACATAAATTTAAATATTTTTGTTTTCCACCTCATAAAACTATTTTTTCAATAAAAAACGATTTTGTACCTTTTAAAAATATATTTACCGAGTGCCAACCTCCAAAAACTAATTCTTTTTAATAAAAAACGTTTGCCCACACACTAAAAATAGGTTTTGACGTTTCCCTGCACTTAAAACTAAATATTTTCAATAAAAACGTTTTTGTACGTTTTAAAAATAGTTTTATCGATTGCCAACCTCTAAAAAATAATTTTTTTAAATAAGAAACGTTTGCCCACACATTACAAATAGTTTTTGACGTTTTCCTGCACTTAAAAATAAATATTTTCATTTTTCCACATCATAAAACTATTTTTTCAATAAAAAACGATTTTGTAACTTTTAAAAATAGGTTTATCAATTGCCAACCTCTAAAAACTAATTATTTAAAAAAAAAACACAATAAAAATAGTTTTTGACGTTTCCCCATACTTAAAATTATAATTTTTCCACCTCATAAAACTATTTTCTTCAATAAAAAAACATTTTGTATTTTTTAAAAATAGGTTTATCAATTGCCAACCTCTAAAAACTATTTATTTTTAATAAAAAACGTTTGCCCACACATTAAAAAAATCTTTGACGTTTCCCCACACTTAAAACTAAATATTTTAATTTTTCCACCTCATAAAACTATTTTTTCAATAAAAAACGATTTAGTACCTTTTAAATTAGTTTTATCGATTGCCAACCTCAAAAAACTAATTAGTTTTAACAAAAAACGTTTGGCCACACATTAAAAATAGTTTTTGTCGTTTCCCCACACTTAAAATGAAATATTTTCATTTTTCAACCTCATAAAACCATTTTTTTTTCAATAATAAACGTTTTATCGATTGCTAACCTCTTAAAACGAATTATTTTTAATAAATAACGTTTGCCCACACATTAAAAATAAAGTTTTTGACGTTTCCCTGCACTTAAAATTAAATATTTTCATTTTTTTACCTCATAAAACTATTTTTTTCAATAAAAAACGTTTTTGTACCTTTTAAAAATAGCTTTATCGATTGCCAACCTATAAAAACTAATAATGTTTAATAAAAAACGTTTGCCCACACATTACAAATAGTTTTTGAAGTTTCCCTACACTTAAAATTAAATATTAAGTTTTTTCCACCTCATAAAACTATTTTTTCAATAAAAAACGTTTTTGTACCTTTTAAAATTAGTTTTATCGATTACCCAACGTTTGCCCACACATTAAAAAGAGTTTTTGACGTTTCCCTACACATAAATTTAAATATTTTGTTTTTTTCCACCTCATAAAACTATTTTTTCAATAAAAAACGATTTTGTACCTTTTAAAAATATATTTATCGAGTGCCAACCTCTAAAAACTAATTCTTTTTAATAAAAAACGTTTGCCCACACATTAAAAATAGTTTTTGATGTTTCCCTGCACTTAAAACTAAATATTTTCATTTTTCCACCTTATAAAACTATTTTTTCAATAAAAAACGATTTTGTAACTTTTAAAAATAGGTTTATTAATTGCCAACCTCTAAAAACTATTTATTTTTAATAAAAACGGTTTGCCCACACATTAAAAAAAGTCGTTGACGTTTCCCCACACTTTAAACTAAATATTTTCATTTTTCCACCTCATAAAACTCTTTTTTCAATAAAAAAGGATTTAATACCTTTTAAATTAGTTTTATCGATTGCCAACCTCTAAAAACTAATTATTTTTAACAAAAAACGTTTGGCCAACACATTAAAAAAAGTTTTTGTCGTTTCCCCACACTTAAAATTAAATATTTTAATTTTTCCACCTCATAAAACTATTTTTTCAATAAAAAACGATTTAGTACCTTTTAAATTAGTTTTATCGATTGCCAACCTCTAAAAACTAATTATTTTTAACAAAAAACGTTTGCCCACACATTAAAAATAGTTTTTGACGTTTCCCTACACTTAAAACTAAATATTTTCATTTTTCACCTCATGAAACTATTTTTTTTTCAATAAAAACGTTTTTGTACCTTTTACAAATAGTTTTATCGATTGCCAACCTCTAAAAACTAATAATGTTTAATAAAAAACGTTTGCCCACACATTAAAAATAGTTTTTGACGTTTCCCTACACTTAAAATTAAATATTTTAATTTTTCCAACTCATAAAACTATTTTTAATGTTTGGGCAAACGTTTTTTATTAAACAATTTTAGTTTTTAGAGGTTGGCACTCGATAAATATATTTTTAAAAGGTACAAAATCGTTTTTAATTGAAAAAATAGTTTTATGAGTTGGAAAAATTAAAATATTTAATTTTAAGTGTAGGGAAACGTCAAAAACTATTTTTAATGTGTGGGCAAACGTTTTTTATTAAACATTATTAGTTTTTAGAGGTTGGCAATCGATAAAACTATTTGTAAAAGGTACAAAAACGTTTTTATTGAAAAAAAAATAGTTTCATGAGGTGAAAAATGAAAATATTTAGTTTTAAGTGTAGGGAAACGTCAAAAACTATTTTTAATGTGTGGGCAAACGTTTTTTGTTAAAAATAATTAGTTTTTAGAGGTTGGCAATCGATAAAACTAATTTAAAAGGTACTAAATCGTTTTTTATTGAAAAAATAGTTTTATGAGGTGGAAAAATTAAAATATTTAATTTTAAGTGTGGGGAAACGACAAAAACTTTTTTTAATGTGTTGGCCAAACGTTTTTTGTTAAAAATAATTAGTTTTTAGAGGTTGGCAATCGATAAAACTAATTTAAAAGGTATTAAATCCTTTTTTATTGAAAAAAGAGTTTTATGAGGTGGAAAAATGAAAATATTTAGTTTAAAGTGTGGGGAAACGTCAACGACTTTTTTTAATGTGTGGGCAAACCGTTTTTATTAAAAATAAATAGTTTTTAGAGGTTGGCAATTAATAAACCTATTTTTAAAAGTTACAAAATCGTTTTTTATTGAAAAAATAGTTTTATAAGGTGGAAAAATGAAAATATTTAGTTTTAAGTGCAGGGAAACATCAAAAACTATTTTTAATGTGTGGGCAAACGTTTTTTATTAAAAAGAATTAGTTTTTAGAGGTTGGCACTCGATAAATATATTTTTAAAAGGTACAAAATCGTTTTTTATTGAAAAAATAGTTTTATGAGGTGGAAAAAACAAAATATTTAAATTTATGTGTAGGGAAACGTAAAAAACTCTTTTTAATGTGTGGGCAAACGTTGGGTAATCGATAAAACTAATTTTAAAAGGTACAAAAACGTTTTTTATTGAAAAAATAGTTTTATGAGGTGGAAAAAACTTAATATTTAATTTTAAGTGTAGGGAAACTTCAAAAACTATTTGTAATGTGTGGGCAAACGTTTTTTATTAAACATTATTAGTTTTTATAGGTTGGCAATCGATAAAGCTATTTTTAAAAGGTACAAAAACGTTTTTTATTGAAAAAAATAGTTTTATGAGGTAAAAAAATGAAAATATTTAATTTTAAGTGCAGGGAAACGTCAAAAACTTTATTTTTAATGTGTGGGCAAACGTTATTTATTAAAAATAATTCGTTTTAAGAGGTTAGCAATCGATAAAACGTTTATTATTGAAAAAAAAATGGTTTTATGAGGTTGAAAAATGAAAATATTTCATTTTAAGTGTGGGGAAACGACAAAAACTATTTTTAATGTGTGGCCAAACGTTTTTTGTTAAAACTAATTAGTTTTTTGAGGTTGGCAATCGATAAAACTAATTTAAAAGGTACTAAATCGTTTTTTATTGAAAAAATAGTTTTATGAGGTGGAAAAATTAAAATATTTAGTTTTAAGTGTGGGGAAACGTCAAAGATTTTTTTAATGTGTGGGCAAACGTTTTTTATTAAAAATAAATAGTTTTTAGAGGTTGGCAATTGATAAACCTATTTTTAAAAAATACAAAATGTTTTTTTATTGAAGAAAATAGTTTTATGAGGTGGAAAAATTATAATTTTAAGTATGGGGAAACGTCAAAAACTATTTTTATTGTGTTTTTTTTTTAAATAATTAGTTTTTAGAGGTTGGCAATTGATAAACCTATTTTTAAAAGTTACAAAATCGTTTTTTATTGAAAAAATAGTTTTATGATGTGGAAAAATGAAAATATTTATTTTTAAGTGCAGGAAAACGTCAAAAACTATTTGTAATGTGTGGGCAAACGTTTCTTATTTAAAAAAATTATTTTTTAGAGGTTGGCAATCGATAAAACTATTTTTAAAACGTACAAAAACGTTTTTATTGAAAATATTTAGTTTTAAGTGCAGGGAAACGTCAAAACCTATTTTTAGTGTGTGGGCAAACGTTTTTTATTAAAAAGAATTAGTTTTTGGAGGTTGGCACTCGGTAAATATATTTTTAAAAGGTACAAAATCGTTTTTTATTGAAAAAATAGTTTTATGAGGTGGAAAACAAAAATATTTAAATTTATGTGAAGGGAAACGTCAAAAACTATTTGTAATGTGTGGGCAAACGTTTTTCATTTAAAAAAATTAGTTTTTAGAGGTTGGCAATCGATAAAACTATTTTTAAAACGTACAAAATCGTTTTTTATTGAAAAAAATAGTTTTATGAGGTGGAAAAATTATAATTTTAAGTATGGGGAAACGTCAAAAACTATTTTTAATGTGTGGGCAAACGTTTTTTATTAAACATTATTAGTTTTTAGGGGTTGGCAATCGATAAAACTATTTGTAAAAGGTACAAAAACGTTTTTATTGAAAAAAAAATGGTTTCATGTGGTGGAAAAATAAAAATATTTAGTTTTAAGTGCATGGAAACGTCAAAAACTATTTTTAATGTGTGGCAAACGTTTTTTTTTTTAAGAATTAGGTTTTAGAGGTTGGCACTCGATAAATATATTTTTAAAAGGTACAAAATCGGTTTTAATTGAAAAAATAGTTTTATGAGGTGGAAAAAACAAAAATATTTAAATTTATGTGAAGGGAAACGTCAAAAACTATTTGTAATGTGTGGGCAAACGTTTTTCATTTGAAAAAATTTGTTTTTAGAGGTTGGCAATCGATAAAACTATTTTTAAAACGTACAAAATCGTTTTTTATTGAAAAAAATAGTTTTATGAGGTGGAAAAATTATAATTTTAAGTATGGGGAAACGTCAAAAACTATTTTTAATGTGTGGGCAAACGTTTTTTATTAAACATTATTAGTTTTTAGGGGTTGGCAATCGATAAAACTATTTGTAAAAGGTACAAAAACGTTTTTATTGAAAAAAAAATAGTTTCATGTGGTGGAAAAATGAAAATATTTAGTTTTAAGTGCATGGAAACGTCAAAAACTATTTTTAATGTGTGGCAAACGTTTTTTTTTTTTTAAGAATTAGGTTTTAGAGGTTGGCACTCGATAAATATATTTTTAAAAGGTACAAAATCGTTTTTAATTAAAAAAATAGTTTTATGAGGTGGAAAAAACAAAATATTTAAATTTATGTATAGGGAAACGTCAAAAAGCATTTGTAATGTGTGGGCAACCGTTTTTTATTAAACATTATTAGTTTTTATAGGTTGGCAATCGATAAAACTATTTTTAACGGTACAAAAACGTTTTTTATTGAAAAAAAAGAGTTTTATGAGGTAGAAAAATGAAAATATTTAATTTCAAGTGTAGGGAATCTCAAAAACTATTTTCAATGTGTGAGAAACCGTTTTTGATTAAAAATAACTAGTTTTTAGAGGTTGGCAATCGATAAAACTATTTTTAAAAGATACAAAATCGTTTTTTATTGAAGAAAATAGTTTTATGAGGTGGTAAAATGAAAATATTTAATTTTAAGTGTAAGGAAACGTCAAAAACTATTTTTAAGTGGTTTTTTTATTTAAAATAATTAGTTTTTAGAGGTTGGCTATTGATAAACCTATTTTTAAAAGTTACAAAATGGTGGAAAAATTAAAATATTTAATTTTAAGTGTAGGGAAACGTCAAAAACTATTTTTAATGTGTGGGCAAACGTTTTTTATTAAACATTATTAGTTTTTAGAGGTTGGCAATCGATAAAACTATTTGTAAAAGGTACAACAACGTTTTTATTGAAAAAAAAAATAGTTTCATGAGGTGGAAAAATGAAAATATTTAGTTTTAAGTGCAGGGAAACGTCAAAAATTAATTTTAATGTGTGGCAAACGTTTTTTTTTTTTTAAAGAATTAGTTTTTAGAGGTTGGCACTCGATAAATATATTTTTAAAAGGTACAAAATCGTTTTTAATTGAAAAAATAGTTTTATGAGGTGGAAAAAACAAAATATTTAAATTTATGTATAGGGAAACGTCAAAAAGCATTTGTAATGTGTGGGCAAACGTTTTTTATTAAACATTATTAGTTTTTATAGGTTGACAATCGATAAAACTATTTTTTAAAGGTACAAAAACGTTTTTTATTGAAAAAAAATAGTTTTATGAGGTAGAAAAATGAAAAATTTATTTTCAAGTGTAGGAAATCTCAAAAACTATTTTCAATGTGTGGGAAACCGTTTTTGATTAAAAATAACTAGTTTTTAGAGGTTGGCAATCGATAAAACTATTCTTAAAAGATACAAAATGGTTTTTTATTGAAGAAAATAGTTTTTTGAGGTGGTACAAAAACGTTTTTATTGAAAAAAAAATAGTTTCATGAGGTGGAAAAATGAAAATATTTAGTTTTAAGTGCAGGGAAACGTCAAAAATTAATTTTAATGTGTGGCAAACGTTTTTTTTTAAAGAATTAGTTTTTAGAGGTTTGCACTCGATAAATATATTTTTAAAAGGTACAAAATCGTTTTTAATTGAAAAAATAGTTTTATGAGGTGGAAAAATTAAAATATTTAATTTTAACTGTAGGGAAACGTCAAAAACTATTTTTAATGTGTGGGCAAACGTTTTTTATTAAACATTATTAGTTTTTAGAGGTTGGCAATCGATAAAACTATTTGTAAAAGGTACAACAACGTTTTTATTGAAAAAAAAAATAGTTTCATGAGGTGGAAAAATGAAAATATTTAGTTTTAAGTGCAGGGAAACGTCAAAAATTAATTTTAATGTGTGGCAAACGTTTTTTTTTTTTAAAGAATTAGTTTTTAGAGGTTGGCACTCGATAAATATATTTTTAAAAGGTACAAAATCGTTTTTAATTGAAAAAATAGTTTTATGAGGTGGAAAAAACAAAATATTTAAATTTATGTATAGGGAAACGTCAAAAAGCATTTGTAATGTGTGGGCAAACGTTTTTTATTAAACATTATTAGTTTTTATAGGTTGACAATCGATAAAACTATTTTTTAAAGGTACAAAAACGTTTTTTATTGAAAAAAAATAGTTTTATGAGGTAGAAAAATGAAAAATTTATTTTCAAGTGTAGGAAATCTCAAAAACTATTTTCAATGTGTGGGAAACCGTTTTTGATTAAAAATAACTAGTTTTTAGAGGTTGGCAATCGATAAAACTATTTTTAAAAGATACAAAATGGTTTTTTATTGAAGAAAATAGTTTTTTGAGGTGGTACAAAAACGTTTTTATTGAAAAAAAAAATAGTTTCATGAGGTGGAAAAATGAAAATATTTAGTTTTAAGTGCAGGGAAACGTCAAAAATTAATTTTAATGTGTGGCAAACGTTTTTTTTTTAAAGAATTAGTTTTTAGAGGTGTGCACTCGATAAATATATTTTTAAAAGGTACAAAATCGTTTTTAATTGAAAAAATAGTTTTATGAGGTGGAAAAATTAAAATATTTAATTTTAACTGTAGGGAAACGTCAAAAACTATTTTTAATGTGTGGGCAAACGTTTTTTATTAAACATTATTAGTTTTTAGAGGTTGGCAATCGATAAAACTATTTGTAAAAGATACAAAATGGTTTTTTATTGAAGAAAATAGTTTTTTGGGGTGGTAAAATGAAAATATTTAATTTTAAGTGTAAGGAAACGTCAAAAACTATTTTTAAGTTGTTTTTTTATTTAAAATAATTAGTTTTTAGAGGTTGGCAATTGATAAACCTATTTTTAAAAGTTACAAAATCGTTTTTTATTGAAAAAAAAAATAGTTTCAAGAGGTGGAAAAATAAAATATTTAGTTTTAAGTGCAGGGAAACGTCAAAAACTATTTTTAATGTGTGGGCAAACGTTTTTTATTAAAAAGAATTAGTTTTTAGAGGTCGGCACTCGATAAATATATTTTTAAAAGGTACAAAATCGTTTTTTATTGAAAAAATAGTTTTATGAGGTGGAAAACACAAAATATTTAAATTGATGTGAAGGGAAACGTCAAAAAGTATTTTTAATGAGTGGGCAAACGTTTTTTATTAAACATTATTAGTTTTTATAGGTTGGCAATCGATAAACCTATTTTTAAAAGTTATAAAAGCGATTTTTATGGAAAAAAAAGTTTTATGAGGTGGTAAAATGAAAATATTTATTTTTAAGTGCAGGAAAACGTCAAAAACTATTTGTAATGTGTGGGCAAACGTTTTTCATTTAAAAAATATTAGTTTTTAGAGGTTGGCAATCGATAAAACTATTTTTAAAACGTACAATATCGTTTTTTATTGAAAAAAATAATTTTATGAAGTGGAAAAATTAAATGATTTAATTTTAAGTATAGGGAAACGTCAACAAATATTTTTAATGTGTGGGCAAACGTTTTTTATTAAACATTATTAGTTTTTAGAGGTTGGCAATCGATAAAACTATTTGTAAAAGGTGAACAAACGTTTTTATTGCAAAAAAAAAAGTTTCATGAGGTGGAAAATGAAAATGTTTAGTTTTAGGTGCAGGGAAACGTCAAAAATTAATTTTAGTGTGTGGCAAACGTTTTTGTTTTAAAGAATTTGTTTTTAGAGGTTGGCACTCGATAAATATTTTTTTAAAAGGTACAAAATCGTTTTTACTTGAAAAAATAGTTTTATGAGGTGGAAAAAACAAAATATTTAAATTTATGTATAAGGAAACGTTAAAAAGCATTTGTAATGTGTGGGCAAACGTTGTTTATTAAACATTATTAGTTTTTATAGGTTGGCAATCGATAAAACTAATTTTTAAAGGTACAAAAACGTTTTTTATTGAAAAAAAATAGTTTTATGAGGTGGAAAATTGTAAATATTTAGTTTTAAGTGTAGGAACATCGAAAACTATTTTTTAATGTGTGGGCAAACGTTTTTTATTAAAAATAATTAGTTTTTAGAAGTTGGCAATCTATATAACTAATTTAATAGGTACTAAACCGTTTTTTATTGAAAAAATAGTTTTATGAGGTGGAAAAATAAAATTATTTAATTTTAAGTGTGGGGAAACGACAAAAACTTTTTTTAATGTGTGGCCAAACGTTTTTTGTTAAAAATAATTAGTTTTTAGAGGTTGGCAATCGATAAAACTAATTTAAAAGGTACTAAATCGTTTTTTATTGAAAAAATAGTTTTATGAGGTGGAAAAATGAAATATTTAATTTTAAGTGTGGGAAAACGACAAAAACTTTTTTTAATGTGTTGGCCAAACGTTTTTTGTTAAAAATAATTAGTTTTTAGAGGTTGGCAATCGATAAAACTAATTTAAAAGGTACTAAATCCTTTTTTATTGAAAAAATAGTTTTATGAGGTGGAAAAATGAAAATATTTAGTTTTAAGTGTGGGGAAACGTCAAAGACTTTTTTTAATGTGTGGGAAAACGTTTTTTATTAAAAATAAATAGTTTTTAGAGGTTGGCAATCGATAAAACTATTTTTAAAAGGTGCAAAAACGTTTTTATTGAAAAAACAAAATATTTAATTTTAAGTGTAGGGAAACGTCAAAAACTACTTTCAATGTGTGTTTGATTAAAAATACCTAGTTTTTAGAGGCTGGCAATCGATAAAACTATTTTTAAAAGATACAAAATGGTTTTTTATTGAAGAAAATAGTTTTATGAGGTGGTAAAATGAAAATATTTAATTTTAAGTGTAAGGAAACGACAAAAACTATTTTTAATGTGTGGGCAACCATTTTTTTTTAAAATAATTAATTTTTAGAGGTTGGCAATTGATAAACCTATTTTTAGAAGTTACAAAATCGTTTTTTATTGAAAAAATAGTTTTATGAGGTGGAAAAATTAAAATATTTAGTTTTAAGTGCAGGGAAACGTCAAAAACTATTTTGAATGTGTGGGCAAATATTTTTTATTAAAAAGAATTAGTTTTTAGAGGTTGGCACTCTATAAATATATTTTTAAAAGGTACAAAATCGTTTTTTATTGAAAAAATAGTTTTATGAGGTGGAAAAAATTAATTATTTAATTTTAAGTGTAAGGAAAAGTCAAAAAGTATTTTTAATGTGTGGGCAAACGTTTTTTATTAAACATTATTAGTTTTTATATGTTGGCAATCGATAAAACTATTTTTAAAAGGTAAAAAATTGTTTTTTATTGAAAAAAAATAGTTTTATGAGGTAGAAAAATGAAAATATTTAATTTTAAGAGTAGGGAATCTCAAAAACTATTTTCAATGTGAGGGCAGCCGTTTTTTATTAAAAAAAAACTAGTTTTTAGAGGTTGGCAATCTATAAAACTATTTTTAAAAGGTGCAAAATGGTTTTTTATTAAAAAAAATAATTTTATGAGGTGGAAAAATTTAAATATTTAATTTTAAGTGTAAGGAAAAGTCAAAAACTCCTTTTAATGTGTTGGCAAACGTTGTGTAATCGATAAAACTAATTTTAAAAGGTTCGAAAACGTTTTTTATTGAAAAAATAGTTTTATGAGGTGGAAAAAACTTAATATTTAATTTTAAGTGTAGGGAAACTTTAAAAACTATTCGTAATGTGTGGGCAAACGTTTTTTATTAAACATTATTAGTTTTTATAGGTTGGCAATCGATAAAACGTTTATTATTGAAAAAAAATAGTTTTATGAGGTGGAAAAATGAAAATATTTAATTTTAAGTGTGGGGAAAAGACAAAAACTATTTTTAATGTGTGGCCAAACGTTTTTTATTAAACATTATCAGTTTTTATAGGTTGGCAATCGATAAAGCTATTTTTAAAAGGTACAAAAACGTTTTTTATTGAAAAAAATAGTTTTATAAGGTAGAAAAATGAAAATATTTAATTTTAAGTGTAGGGAATCTCAAAAACTATTTGCAATGTGTGGGCAACCGTTTTTGATTAAAAATATAAGTTTTCAGAGGTACAAAATAATTTTTTATTGAAAAAAATAGTTTTATGAGGTGGTAAAATGAAAATATTTATTTTTAAGTGCAGGAAAACGTCAAAAACTAATTTTAATGTGTGGGTAAACGTTTTTTATTAAAAAGAATTAGTTTTTAGAGGCTGGCAATCGATAAAACTAATTTAAAACGTACTAAATCGGTTTTTATTGAAAAAATAGTTTTATGAGGAGGAAAAATGAAAATATTTAGTTTTAAGTGCAGGAAAACGTCAAAAACTATTTTCAATGTGAGGGCAACCGTTTTTTATTAAAAAAAAACTAGTTTTTAGAGGTTGGCAATCTAAAAAACTATTTTTAAAAGGTGCAAAATGGTTTTTTATTAAAAAAAATAGTTTTATGAGGAGGAAAAATGAAAATATTTAGTTTTAAGTGCAGGAAAACGTCAAAAACTAATTTTAATGTGTGGGCAAACGTTTTTTATTAAAACGAATTAGTTTTTAGAGGTTGGCACTCGATAAATATATTTTAAAAAGGTACTAAATCGTTTTTTATTAAAAAAATAGTTTTATGAGGTGGAAAAATTAAAAGTTTTAGTTTTAAGTGTGGTGAAACGTCAAAAGCTATTTTTAATGTGTGGGCAAACGTTTTTTATTAAAATAAATTAGTTTGTAGAGGTTGGCAATCGATAAAAGTAGTTTTAAAACGTAGAAAATCGTTTTTTATTGAAAAAAAAAAAGTTTTATGAGGTGGAAAAAACAAAATATTTAATTTTAAGTGTAGGGAAACGACAAAAACTATTTGTAATATATCGGCAAACGTTTTTTTGTTAATAAGGTTGCCAATCGATAAAACTATTTTTAATGTGTGGGCAAACGTTATTTATTAAAAATAATTAGTTTTAAGAGGTTGGCAATCGATAAAACGTATATTATTGAAAAAAAATGGTTTTATGAGGTGGAATAATGAAAATATTTCATTTTAAGTGTGGGGAAACGTCAAAAACTATTTTTAATGTGTGGGCAAACGTTTTTTATTAAACATTATTAGTTTTTAGAGGTTGGCAATCGATAAAACTATTTGTAAAAGGTACAAAAACGTTTTTATTGAAAAAAAAATAGTTTCATGTGGTGGAAAAATGAAAATTTTTAGTTTTAAGTGCAGGGAAACGTCAAAAACTATTCTTAATGTGTGGCAAACGTTTTTTTTTTTAAAGAATTAGTTTTTAGAGGTTGGCCCTCGATAAATATATTTTTAAAAGGTACAAAATCGTTTTTAATTGAAAAAATAGTTTTATGAGGTGGAAAAAACAAAATATTTAAATTTATGTATAGGGAAACGTCAAAAAGCATTTGTAATGTGTGGGCAAACGTTTTTTATTAAACATGATTAGTTTTTATAGGTTGGCAATCGATAAAACTATTTTTTAAAGGTACAAAAACGTTTTTTATTGAAAAAAAAGTAGTTTTATGAGGTAGAAAAATGAAAATATTTAATTTCAATTGTAGGGAATCTCAAAAACTATTTTCAATGTGTGGGAAACCGTTTTTGATTAAAAATAACTAGTTTTTAGTAGTTGGCAATCGATAAAACTATTTTTAAAAGATACAAAATGGTTTTTTATTGAAGAAAATAGTTTTTTGAGTTGGTAAAATAAAAAATATTTAATTTTAAGTGTAAGGAAATGTCAAAAACTATTTTTAAGTTGTTTTTATTTAAAATAATTAGTTTTTAGAGGTTGGCAATTGATAAACCTATTTTTAAAAGTTACAAAATCGTTTTTAATTGAAAAAATAGTTTTGTGAGGTGGAAAAATTAAAATATTTAATTTTAAGTGTAGGGAAACGTCAAAAACTATTTTTAATGTGTGGGCAAACGTTTTTTATCAAACAATATTAGTTTTTAGAGGTTGGCAATCGATAAAACTATTTGTTAAAGGTACAAAAACGTTTTTATTGAAAAAAAATAGTTTCATGAGGTGAAAAATGAAAATATTTAGTTTTAAGTGCAGGGAAACGTCAAAAACTATTTTTAATGTGTGGGCAAACGTTTTTTATTAAAAAGAATGAGTTTTTAGAGGTCGGCAATCGATAAATATATTTTTAAAAGGTACAAAATCGTTTTTAATTGAAAAAATAGTTTTATGAGGTGGAAAAATGAAAATATTTATTTTTAAGTGCAAGAAAACGTCAAAAACTATTTGTAATGTGTGAGCAAACGTTTTTTATTTAAAAAAATTTTTTTTTAGAGGTTGGCAATCGATAAAACTATTTTTAAAACGTACAAAAACGTTTTTATTGAAAATATTTAGTTTTAAGTGCAGGGAAACGTCAAAACCTATTTTTAGTGTGTGGGCAAACGTTTTTTATTAAAAAGAATTAGTTTTTAGAGGTTGGCACTCGGTAAATATATTTTTAAAAGGTACAAAATCGTTTTTAATTGAAAAAATAGTTCTATGAGGTGGAAAAAACAAAATATTTAAATTTATGTATAGGGAAACGTCAAAAAGCATTTGTAATGTGTGGGCAAACGTTTTTTATTAAACATTATTAGTTTTTATAGGTTGGCAATCGATAAGACTATTTTTTAAAGGTACAAAGACGTTTTTTATTGAAAAAAAAATAGTTTTATGACGTAGAAAAATGAAAATATTTAATTTCAAGTGTAGGGAATCTCAAAAACTATTTTCAATGTGTGGGAAACCGTTTTTGATTAAAAATAACTAGTTTTTAGAGGTTGGCAATCGATAAAACTATTTTTAAAAGATACAAAATGGTTTTTTATTGAAGAAAATAGTTTTTTGAGGTGGTAAAATGAAAATATTTAATTTTAAGTGTAAGGAAACGTCAAAAACTATTTTTAAGTTATTTTTTTATTTAAAATAATTAGAGGTTGGCAATTGATAAACCTATTTTTAAAAGTTACAAAATCGTTTTTTATTGAAAAAATAGTTTTATGAGGTGGAAAAATAAAATATTTAGTTTTAAGTGTAGGGAAACGTCAAAAAATATTTTAAATGTGTGGGCAAACGTTTTTAATTAAACAGTATTAGTTTTTAGAGGTTGGCAATCGATAAAACTATTTGTAAAAGGTACAAAATGGTTTTTTATTGAAGAAAATAGTTTTTTGAGGTGGTAAAATGAAAATATTTAATTTTAAGTGTAAGGAAATGTCAAAAACTATTTTTAAGTTGTTTTTATTTAAAATAATTAGTTTTTAGAGGTTGGCAATTGATAAACCTATTTTTAAAAGTTACAAAATCGTTTTTAATTGAAAAAATAGTTTTATGAGGTGGAAAAACTAAAATATTTAATTTTAAGTGTAGGGAAACGTCAAAAACTATTTTTAATGTGTGGGGAAACGTTTTTTATCAAACAATATTAGTTTTTAGAGGTTGGCAATCGATAAAACTATTTGTTAAAGGTACAAAAACGTTTTTATTGAAAAAAAATAGTTTCATGAGGTGAAAAATGAAAATATTTAGTTTTAAGTGCAGGGAAACGTCAAAAACTATTTTTAATGTGTGGGCAAACGTTTTTTATTAAAAAGAATTAGTTTTTAGAGGTCGGCACTCGATAAATATATTTTTAAAAGGTACAAAATCGTTTTTAATTGAAAAAATAGTTTTATGAGGTGGAAAAATGAAAATATTTATTTTTAAGTGCAGGAAAACGTCAAAAACTATTTGTAATGTGTGAGCAAACGTTTTTTATTTAAAAAAATTATTTTTTAGAGGTTGGCAATCGATAAAACTATTTTTAAAACGTACAAAAACGTTTTTATTGAAAATATTTAGTTTTAAGTGCATGGAAACGTCAAAACCTATTCTTAGTGTGTGGGCAAACGTTTTTTATTAAAAAGAATTAGTTTTTAGAGGTTGGCACTCGGTAAATATATTTTTAAAAGGTACAAAATCGTTTTTAATTGAAAAAATAGTTTTATGAGGTGGAAAAAACAAAATATTTAAATTTATGTATAGGGAAACGTCAAAAAGCATTTGTAATGTGTGGGCAAACGTTTTTTATTAAACATTATTAGTTTTTATAGGTTGGCAATCGATAAAACTATTTTTTAAAGGTACAAAAACGTTTTTTATTGAAAAAAAATAGTTTTATGACGTAGAAAAATGAAAATATTTAATTTTAAGTGTAGGGAATCTCAAAAACTATTTTCAATGTGTGGGAAACCGTTTTTGATTAAAAATAACTAGTTTTTAGAGGTTGGCAATCGATAAAACTATTTTTAAAAGATACAAAATGGTTTTTTATTGAAGAAAATAGTTTTTTGAGGTGGTAAAATGAAAATATTTGATTTTAAGTGTAAGGAAACGTCAAAAACTATTTTTAAGTTGTTTTTTTATTTAAAATAATTAGAGGTTGGCAATTGATAAACCTATTTTTAAAAGTTACAAAATCGTTTTTTATTGAAAAAATAGTTTTATGAGGTGGAAAAATAAAATATTTAGTTTTAAGTGTAGGGAAACGTCAAAAAATATTTTAAATGTGTGGGCAAACGTTTTTTATTAAACATTATTAGTTTTTAGAGGTTGGCAATCGATAAAACTATTTGTAAAAGGTACAAAAACGTTTTTATTGAAAAAAAAAAATTTCATGAGGTGGAAAAATGAAAATATTTAGTTTTAAGTGCAGGGAAACGCCAAAAATTGATTTTAATGTGCGGCAAACGTTTTTTTTTTAAAGAATTAGTTTTTATAGGTTGGCAATCGATAAAACTATTTTTTAAAGGTACAAAAACGTTTTTTATTGAAAAAAAATAGTTTTATGACGTAGAAAAATGAAAATATTTAATTTTAAGTGTAGGGAATCTCAAAAACTATTTTCAATGTGTGGGAAACCGTTTTTGATTAAAAATAACTAGTTTTAAGAGGTTGGCAATCGATAAAACTATTTTTAAAAGAAACAAAATGGTTTTTTATTGAAGAAAATAGTTTTTTAGGTGGTAAAATGAAAATATTTGATTTTAAGTGTAAGGAAACGTCAAAAACTATTTTTAAGTTGTTTTTTTATTTAAAATAATTAGAGGTTGGCAATTGATAAACCTATTTTTAAAAGTTACAAAATCGTTTTTTATTGAAAAAATAGTTTTATGAGGTGGAAAAATAAAATATTTAGTTTTAAGTGTAGGGAAACGTCAAAAAATATTTTAAATGTGTGGGCAAACGTTTTTTATTAAACATTATTAGTTTTTAGAGGTTGGCAATCGATAAAACTATTTGTAAAAGGTACAAAAACGTTTTTATTGAAAAAAAAAAAATTTCATGAGGTGGAAAAATGAAAATATTTAGTTTTAAGTGCAGGGAAACGCCAAAAATTGATTTTAATGTGCGGCAAACGTTTTTTTTTTAAAGAATTAGTTTTTAGAGGTTGGCACTCGATAAATATATTTTTAAAAGGTACAAAATCGTTTTTAATTGTAAAAATAGTTTTCTGAGGTGGAAAAATTAAAATATTTAATTTTAAGTGTAGGGAAACGTCTAAAACTATTTTTAATGTGTGGGCAAACGTTTTTTATTAAACATTATTAGTTTTTAGAGGTTGGCAATCGATAAAACTATTTGTAAAAGGTACAAAAACGTTTTTATTGAAAAAAAAATAGTTTCATGAGGTGAAAAATGAAAATATTTAGTTTTAAGTGCAGGGAAACGTCAAAAACTATTTTTAATGTGTGGGCAAACGTTTTTTATTAAAAATAATTAGTTTTTAGAGGTCGGCACTCGATAAATATATTTTTAAAAGGTACAAAATCGTTATTTATTGAAAAAACAGTTTTATGAGGTGGAAAACACAAAATATTTAAATTTATGTGAAGGGAAACGTCAAAAAGTATTTTTAATGAGTGGGCAAACGTTTTTTATTAAACATTATTAGTTTTTATAGGTTGGCAATCGAAAAACCTATTTTTAAAAGGTACAAAAACGTTTTTTATTGAAAAAAATAGTTTTATGAGGTAGAACAATGAAAATATTTAATTTCAAGTGTAGGGAATCTCAAAAACTATTTTCAATGTGTGGGCAACCGTTTTTTATTAAAAAGAATTAGTTTTTAGAGGTCGGCACTCGATAAATATATTTTTAAAAGGTACTAAATCGTTTTTTATTGAAAAAAAGTTTTATGAGGTGGTAAAATGAAAATATTTATTTTTAAGTGCAGGAAAACGTCAAAAACTATTTGTAATGTGTGGGCAAACGTTTTTCATTTAAAAAAAAATTAGTTTTTAGAGGTTGGCAATCGATAAAACTATTTGTAAAAGGTACACAAACGTTTTTATTGAAAAAAAAAATAGTTTCATGAGGTGGAAAATGAAAAAATTTAGTTTTAAGTGCAGGGAAACGTCAAAAATTAATTTTATGTGTGGCAAACGTTTTTTTTTTTTAAGAATTTGTTTTTAGAGGTTGGCACTCGATAAATATTTTTTTAAAAGGTACAAAATGGTTTTTACTTGAAAAAATAGTTTTATGAGGTGGAAAAAACAAAATATTTAAATGTATGTATAAGGAAACGTTAAAAAGCATTTGTAATGTGTGGGCAAACGTTTTTTATTAAACATTATTAGTTTTTATAGGTTGGCAATCGATAAAACTATTTTTTAAAGGTACAAAAACGTTTTTTATTGAAAAAAATAGTTTTATGAGGTAGAACAATGAAAATATTTAATTTCAAGTGTAGGGAATCTCAAAAACTATTTTCAATGTGTGGGCAACCGTTTTTTATTAAAAAAAACTAGTTTTTATAGGTTGGCAATCGATAAAACTATTTGTAAAAGGTACAAAAACGTTTTTATTGAAAAAAAAATAGTTTTATGAGGTGGAAAATTGAAAATATTTAGTTTTAAGTGTAGGAACATCGAAAACTATTTTTTAATATGTGGGCAAACGTTTTTTATTAAAAATAATTAGTTTTTAGAGGTTGGCAATCGTTATAACTAATTTAATAGGCACTAAATCGTTTTTTATTGAAAAAATAGTTTTATGAGGTGGAAAAATAAAATTATTTAATTTTAAGTGTGGGAAAACGACGAAAACTTTTTTTAATGTGTTGGCCATACGTTTTTTGTTAAAAATAATTAGTTTTTAGAGGTTGGCAATCGATAAAACTAATTTAAAAGGTACTAAATCGTTTTTTATTGAAAAAATAGTTTTATGAGGTGGAAAAATGAAAATATTTAGTTTTAAGTGTGGGGAAACGTCAAAGACTTTTTTTAATGTGTGGGCAAACGTTTTTCATTAAACATTATTAGTTTTTATAGGTTGGCAATCGAAAAACCTATTTTTAAAAGGTACAAAAACGTTTTTTATTGAAAAAAATAGTTTTATGAGGTAGAACAATGAAAATATTTAATTTCAAGTGTAGGGAATCTCAAAAACTATTTTCAATGTGTGGGCAACCATTTTTTATTAAAAAGAATTAGTTTTTAGAGGTCGGCACTCGATAAATATATTTTTAAAAGGTACAAAATCGTTTTTTATTGAAAAAAAGTTTTATGAGGTGGTAAAATGAAAATATTTATTTTTAAGTGCAGGAAAACGTCAAAAACTATTTGTAATGTGTGGGCAAACGTTTTTCATTTAAAAAAAAAAATTAGTTTTTAGAGGTTGGCAATCGATAAAACTATTTTTAAAACGTACAATATCGTTTTTTATTGAAAAAAATAGTTTTATGAGGTGGAAAAATTAAAATATTTAATTTTAAGTGTAGGGAAACGTCAACAAATATTTTTAATGTGTGGGCAAACGTTTTTTATTAAACATTATTAGTTTTTAGAGGTTGGCAATTGATAAAACTATTTGTAAAAGGTACACAAACGTTTTTATTGAAAAAAAAAATAGTTTCATGAGGTGGAAAATGAAAAAATTTAGTTTTAAGTGCAGGGAAACGTCAAAAATTAATTTTATGTGTGGCAAACGTTTTTTTTTTAAAGAATTTGTTTTTAGAGGTTGGCACTCGATAAATATTTTTTTAAAAGGTACAAAATGGTTTTTACTTGAAAAAATAGTTTTATGAGGTGGAAAAAACAAAATATTTAAATGTATGTATAAGGAAACGTTAAAAAGCATTTGTAATGTGTGGGCAAACGTTTTTTATTAAACATTATTAGTTTTTATAGGTTGGCAATCGATAAAACTATTTTTTAAAGGTACAAAAACGTTTTTTATTGAAAAAAATAGTTTTATGAGGTAGAACAATGAAAATATTTTATTTCAAGTGTAGGGAATCTCAAAAACTATTTTCAATGTGTGGGCAACCGTTTTTTATTAAAAAAAAACTAGTTTTTATAGGTTGGCAATCGATAAAACTATTTGTAAAAGGTACAAAAACGTTTTTATTGAAAAAAAAATAGTTTTATGAGGTGGAAAATTGAAAATATTTAGTTTTAAGTGTAGGAACATCGAAAACTATTTTTTAATATGTGGGCAAACGTTTTTTATTAAAAATAATTAGTTTTTAGAGGTTGGCAATCGATATAACTAATTTAATAGGCACTAAATCGTTTTTCATTGAAAAAATAGTTTTATAAGGTGGAAAAATAAAATTATTTAATTTTAAGTGTGGGAAAACGACAAAAACTTTTTTAATGTGTTGGCCATACGTTTTTTGTTAAAAATAATTAGTTTTTAGAGGTTGGCAATCGATAAAACTAATTTAAAAGGTACTAAATCGTTTTTTATTGAAAAAATAGTTTTATGAGGTGGAAAAATGATAATATTTAGTTTTAAGTGTGGGGAAACGTCAAAGACTTTTTTTAATGTGTGGGCAAACGTTTTTCATTAAAAATAATTAGTTTTTAGAGGTTGGCAATCGATAAAACTATTTTTAAAAGGTACAAAAACGTTTTTTATTGAAAAAACAAAATATTTAATTTTAAGTGTAGGGAAACGTCAAAAACTATTTTCAATGTGTGTTTGATTAAAAATACCTAGTTTTTAGAGGCTGGCAATCGATAAAACTATTTTTAAAAGATACAAAATGGTTTTTTATTGAAGAAAATAGTTTTATGAAGTGGTAAAATGAAAATATTTAATTTTAAGTGTAAGGAAACGTCAAAAACTATTTTTAATGTGTGGGCAACCATTTTTTTTTTAAATAATTAATTTTTAGAGGTTGGCAATTGATAAACCTATTTTTAAAAGTTACAAAATCGTTTTTTATTGAAAAAATAGTTTTATGAGGTGGAAAAATGAAAATATTTAGTTTAAGTGCAGGGAAACGTCAAAAACTATTTTTAATGTGTGGGCAAACGTTTTTTATTAAAAAGAATTAGTTTTTAGAGGTTGGCACTCGATAAAGCTATTTTTAAAAGGTACAAAAACGTTTTTTTATTGAAAAAATAGTTTTATGAGGTAGAAAAAACAAAATATTTAAATTTATTTATAGGGAAACGTCAAAAAGCATTTGTAATGTGTGGGCAAACGTTTTTTATTAAAAAGAATTAGTTTTTAGAGGTTGGCACTCGATAAAGCTATTTTTAAAAGGTACAAAAACGTTTTTTTATTGAAAAAATAGTTTTATGAGGTAGAAAAAACAAAATATTTAAATTTATTTCTAGGGAAACGTCAAAAAGCATTTGTAATGTGTGGGCAAACGTTTTTTATTAAACATGATTAGTTTTTATAGGTTGGCAATCGATAAAACTATTTTTTAAAGGTACAAAAACGTTTTTTATTGAAAAAATAGTTTTATGAGGTGGAAAAATTAAAATATTTAATTTTAAGTGTAGTGAAACGTCAAAAACTATTTTTAATGTGTGGGCAAACGTTTTTTATCAAACAATATTAGTTTTTAGAGGTTGGCAATCGATAAAACTATTTTTAAAACGTACAAAAACGTTTTAATTGAAAATATTTAGTTTTAAGTGCAGGGAAACGTCAAAACCTATTTTTAGTGTGTGGGCAAACGTTTTTTATTAAAAAGAATTAGTTTTTAGAGGTTGGCACTCGGTAAATATATTTTTAAAAGGTACAAAATCGTTTTTAATTGAAAAAATAGTTTTATGAGGTGGAAAAAACAAAATATTTAAATTTATGTATAGGGAAACGTCAAAAAGCATTTGTAATGTGTGGGCAAACGTTTTTTATTAAACATTATTAGTTTTTATAGGTTGGCAATCGATAAAACTATTTTTTTAAGGTACATAAACGTTTTTTATTCAAAAAAAAATAGTTTTATGACGTAGAAAAATGAAAATATTTAATTTCAAGTGTAGGGAATCTCAAAAACTATTTTCAATGTGTGGGAAACCGTTTTTGATTAAAAATAACTAGTTTTTAGAGGTTGGCAATCGATAAAACTATTTTTAAAAGATACAAAATGGTTTTTTATTGAAGAAAATAGTTTTTTGAGGTGGTAAAATGTAAATATTTAATTTTAAGTGTAAGGAAACGTAAAAAACTATTTTTAAGTTGTTTTTTTTATTTAAAATAATTAGTTTTTAGAGGTTGGCAATTGATAAACCTATTTTTAAAACTTACAAAATCGTTTTTTATTGAAAAAATAGTTTTATGAGGTGGAAAAATAAAATATTTAGTTTTAAGTGTAGGGAAACGTCAAAAAATATTTTAAATGTGTGGGCAAACGTTTTTTATTAAACATTATTAGTTTTTAGAGGTTGGCAATCGATAAAACTATTTGTAAAAGGTACAAAAACGTTTTTATTGAAAAAAAAATAGTTTCATGAGGTGGAAAAATGAAAATATTTAGTTTTAAGTGCAGGGAAACGCCAAAAATTGATTTTAATGTGCGGCAAACGTTTTTTTTTTTTAAAGAATTAGTTTTTAGAGGTTGGCACTCGATAAATATTTTTTTAAAAGGTACAAAATGGTTTTTACTTGAAAAAATAGTTTTATGAGGTGGAAAAAACAAAATATTTAAATGTATGTATAGGGAAACGTCAAAAAGCATTTGTAATGTGTGGGCAAACGTTTTTTATTAAACATTATTAGTTTTTATAGGTTGGCAATCGATAAAACTATTTTTTTAAGGTACATAAACGTTTTTTATTCAAAAAAAAATAGTTTTATGACGTAGAAAAATGAAAATATTTAATTTCAAGTGTAGGGAATCTCAAAAACTATTTTCAATGTGTGGGAAACCGTTTTTGATTAAAAATAACTAGTTTTTAGAGGTTGGCAATCGATAAAACTATTTTTAAAAGATACAAAATGGTTTTTTATTGAAGAAAAAAGTTTTTTGAGGTGGTAAAATGTAAATATTTAATTTTAAGTGTAAGGAAACGTAAAAAACTATTTTTAAGTTGTTTTTTTTATTTAAAATAATTAGTTTTTAGAGGTTGGCAATTGATAAACCTATTTTTAAAACTTACAAAATCGTTTTTTATTGAAAAAATAGTTTTATGAGGTGGAAAAATAAAATATTTAGTTTTAAGTGTAGGGAAACGTCAAAAAATATTTTAAATGTGTGGGCAAACGTTTTTTATTAAACATTATTAGTTTTTAGAGGTTGGCAATCGATAAAACTATTTGTAAAAGGTACAAAAACGTTTTTATTGAAAAAAAAATAGTTTCATGAGGTGGAAAAATGAAAATATTTAGTTTTAAGTGCAGGGAAACGCCAAAAATTGATTTTAATGTGCGGCAAACGTTTTTTTTTTTTAAAGAATTAGTTTTTAGAGGTTGACACTCGATAAATATATTTTTAAAAGGTACAAAATCGTTTTTAATTGAAAAAATAGTTTTCTGAGTGGAAAAATTAAAATATTTAATTTTAAGTGTAGGGAAACGTCAAAAACTATTTTTAATGTGTGGGCAAACGTTTTTTATTAAACATTATTAGTTTTTAGAGGTTGGCAATCGATAAAACTATTTGTAAAAGGTACAAAAACGTTTTTATTGAAAAAAAAATAGTTTCATGAGGTGAAAAATTAAAATATTTAGTTTTAAGTGCAGGGAAACGTCAAAAACTATTTTTAATGTGTGGGCAAACGTTTTTTATTAAAAAGAATTAGTTTTTAGAGGTCGGCACTCGATAAATATATTTTTAAAAGGTACAAAATCGTTTTTTATTGAAAAAACAGTTTTATGAGGTGGAAAACACCAAATATTTAAATTTATGTGAAGGGAAACGTCAAAAAGTATTTTTAATGAGTGGGCAAACGTTTTTTATTAAACATTATTAGTTTTTATAGGTTGGCAATCGATAAACCTATTTTTAAAAGTTACAAAATCGTTTTTTATTGAAAAAAAGTTTTATGAGGTGGTAAAATGAAAATATTTATTTTTAAGTTCAGGAAAACGTCAAAAACTATTTGTAATGTGTGGGCAAACGTTTTTCATTAAAAAAAATTAGTTTTTAGAGGTTGGCAATCGATAAAACTATTTTTAAAACGTACAATATCGTTTTTTATTGAAAAAAATAGTTTTATGAGGTGGAAAAATTAAAATATTTAATTTTAAGTGTAGGGAAACGTCAACAATTATTTTTAATGTGTGGGCAAACGTTTTTTATTAAACATTTTTAGTTTTTAGAGGTTGGCAATCGATAAAACTATTTGTAAAAGGTACACAAACGTTTTTATTGAAAAAAAAAATAGTTTCATGAGGTGAAAATGAAAAAATTTAGTTTTAAGTGCAGGGAAACGTCAAAAATTAATTTTATGTGTGGCAAACGTTTTTTTTTTTAAAGAATTTGTTTTTAGAGGTTGGCACTCGATAAATATTTTTTTAAAAGGTACAAAATGGTTTTTACTTGAAAAAATAGTTTTATGAGGTGGAAAAAACAAAATATTTAAATGTATGTATAAGGAAACGTTAAAAAGCATTTGTAATGTGTGGGCAAACGTTTTTTATTAAACATTATTAGTTTTTATAAGTTGGCAATCGATAAAACTATTTTTTAAAGGTACAAAAACGTTTTTCATTGAAAAAAATAGTTTTATGAGGTAGAACAATGAAAATATTTTATTTCAAGTGTAGGGAATCTCAAAAACTATTTTCAATGTGTGGGCAACCGTTTTTTATTAAAAAAAAACTAGTTTTTATAGGTTGGCAATCGATAAAACTATTTGTAAAAGGTACAAAAACGTTTTTATTGAAAAAAAAATAGTTTTATGAGGTGGAAAATTGAAAATATTTAGTTTTAAGTGTAGGAACATCGAAAACTATTTTTTAATATGTGGGCAAACGTTTTTTATTAAAAATAATTAGTTTTTAGAGGTTGGCAATCGATATAACTAATTTAATAGGCACTAAATCGTTTTTCATTGAAAAAATAGTTTTATGAGGTGGAAAAATAAAATTATTTAATTTTAAGTGTGGGAAAACGACAAAAACTTTTTTTAATGTGTTGGCCATACGTTTTTTGTTAAAAATAATTAGTTTTTAGAGGTTGGCAATCGATAAAACTAATTTAAAAGGTACTAAATCGTTTTTTATTGAAAAAATAGTTTTATGAGGTGGAAAAATGAAAATATTTAGTTTTAAGTGTGGGGAAACGTGAAAGACTTTTTTTAATGTGTGGGCAAACGTTTTTTATTAAAAATAAATAGTTTTTTGAGGTTGGCAATCGATAAAACTATTTTTAAAAGGTACAAAAACGTTTTTTATTGAAAAAACAAAATATTTAATTTTAAGTGTAGGGAAACGTCAAAAACTATTTTCAATGTGTGTTTGATTAAAAATACCTAGTTTTTAGAGGCTGGCAATCGATAAAACTATTTTTAAAAGATACAAAATGGTTTTTTATTGAAGAAAATAGTTTTATGAAGTGGTAAAATGAAAATATTTAATTTTAAGTGTAAGGAAACGTCAAAAACTATTTTTAATGTGTGGGCAACCATTTTTTTTTTAAATAATTAATTTTTAGAGGTTGGCAATTGATAAACCTATTTTTAAAAGTTACAAAATCGTTTTTTATTGAAAAACTGGTTTTATGAGGTGGAAAAATGAAAATATTTAGTTTAAGTGCAGGGAAACGTCAAAAACTATTTTTAATGTGTGGGCAAACGTTTTTTATTAAAAAGAATTAGTTTTTAGAGGTTGGCACTCGATAAAGCTATTTTTAAAAGGTACAAAAACGTTTTTTTATTGCAAAAATAGTTTTATGAGGTGGAAAAAACTTAATATTTAATTTTAAGTGTAGGGAAACTTCAAAAACTTTTTGTAATGTGTGGGCAAACGCTTTTTATTAAACATTATTAGTTTTTATAGGTTGGCAATCGATAAAGCTATTTTTAAAAGGTACAAAAACGTTTTTTATTGAAAAAAAATAGTTTTATGAGGTAAAAAAATGAAAATAAAAACTATTTTTAATGTGTGGCCAAACGTTTTTTGTTAAAAATAATTCGTTTTTTGAGGTTGGCAATCGATAAAACTAATTTAAAAGGTACTAAATCGTTTTTTATTGAAAAAATAGTTTTATGAGGTGGAAAAAACAAAATATTTAATTTTAAGTGAAGTAAAAACTATTTTCAATGTGTGGGCAACCGTTTTTGATTAAAAATAATTAGTTTTTAGAGGTTGGCAATCGATAAAACTATTTTTAAAAAATACAAAATCGTTTTTTATTGAAGAAAATAGTTTTTTGTGGTGGTAAAATGAAAATATTTAGTTTTAAGTGTAAGGAAACGTCAAAAACTATTTTTATTGTGATTTTTTTTTTAAATAATTAGTTTTTAGAGGTTGGAAATTGATAAACCTATTTTTAAAAGTTACAAAATCGTTTTTTATTGAAAAAATAGTTTTATGAGGTGGAAAAATGAAAATATTTATTTTTAAGTGCAGGAAAACGTCAAAAACTATTTGTAATGTGTGGCAAACGTTTTTTTTTTTACAGAATTAGTTTTTAGAGGTTGGCACTCGGTAAATATATTTTTAAAAGGTACAAAATCGTTTTTTATTGATAAAATAGTTTTATGACGTGGAAAACAAAAATATTTAAATTTATGTGAAGGGAAACGTCAAAAACTATTTGTAATGTGTGGGCAAACGTTTTTCATTTAAAAAAAATTAGTTTTTAGAGGTTGTCAATCGATAAAACTATTTTTAAAACGTACAAAATCGTTTTTTATTGAAAAATATAGTTTTATGAGGTGGAAAATTAAAATATTTAATTTTAAGTGTGGGGAAACGTCAAAAACTATTTTTAATGTGTGGGCAAACGTTTTTTATTAAACATTATTAGTTTTAAGAGGTTGGCAATCGATAAAACTATTTGTAATGTGTGAGCAAACGTTTTTTATTTAAAAAAATTATTTTTTAGAGGTTGGCAATCGATAAAACTATTTTTAAAACGTACAAAAACGTTTTTATTGAAAATATTTAGTTTTAAGTGCAGGGAAACGTCAAAACCTATTTTTAGTGTGTGGGCAAACGTTTTTTATTAAAAAGAATTAGTTTTTAGAGGTTGGCACTCGGTAAATATATTTTTAAAAGGTACAAAATCGTTTTTAATTGAAAAAATAGTTTTATGAGGTGGAAAAAACAAAATATTTAAATTTATGTATAGGGAAACGTCAAAAAGCATTTGTAATGTGTGGGCAAACGTTTTTTATTAAACATTATTAGTTTTTATAGGTTGGCAATCGATAAAACTATTTTTTAAAGGTACAAAAACGTTTTTTATTGAAAAAAAATAGTTTTATGACGTAGAAAAATGAAAATATTTAATTTTAAGTGTAGGGAATCTCAAAAACTATTTTCAATGTGTGGGAAACCGTTTTTGATTAAAAATAACTAGTTTTTAGAGGTTGGCAATCGATAAAACTATTTTTAAAAGATACAAAATGGTTTTTTATTGAAGAAAATAGTTTTTTGAGGTGGTAAAATGAAAATATTTGATTTTAAGTGTAAGGAAACGTCAAAAACTATTTTTAAGTTGTTTTTTTATTTAAAATAATTAGAGGTTGGCAATTGATAAACCTATTTTTAAAAGTTACAAAATCGTTTTTTATTGAAAAAATAGTTTTATGAGGTGGAAAAATAAAATATTTAGTTTTAAGTGTAGGGAAACGTCAAAAAATATTTTAAATGTGTGGGCAAACGTTTTTTATTAAACATTATTAGTTTTTAGAGGTTGGCAATCGATAAAACTATTTGTAAAAGGTACAAAAACGTTTTTTATTGAAAAAAAATAGTTTTATGAGGTGAAAAAATGAAAATATTTAGTTTTAAGTGCAGGAAAACGTCAAAAACTATTTGTAATGTGTGGGCAACCATTTTTTTTTTAAATAATTAATTTTTAGAGGTTGGCAATTGATAAACCTATTTTTAAAAGTTACAAAATCGTTTTTTATTGAAAAACTGGTTTTATGAGGTGGAAAAATGAAAATATTTAGTTTAAGTGCAGGGAAACGTCAAAAACTATTTTTAATGTGTGGGCAAACGTTTTTTATTAAAAAGAATTAGTTTTTAGAGGTTGGCACTCGATAAAGCTATTTTTAAAAGGTACAAAAACGTTTTTTTATTGAAAAAATAGTTTTATGAGGTGGAAAAAACTTAATATTTAATTTTAAGTGTAGGGAAACTTCAAAAACTATTTGTAATGTGTGGGCAAACGCTTTTTATTAAACATTATTAGTTTTTATAGGTTGGCAATCGATAAAGCTATTTTTAAAAGGTACAAAAACGTTTTTTATTGAAAAAAAATAGTTTTATGAGGTAAAAAAATGAAAATAAAAACTATTTTTAATGTGTGGCCAAACATTTTTTGTTAAAAATAATTAGTTTTTGGAGGCTGGCAATCGATAAAACTAATTTAAAAGGTACTAAATCGTTTTTTATTGAAAAAATAGTTTTATGAGGTGAAAAAATGAAAATATTTAGTTTTAAGTGCAGGAAAACGTCAAAAACTATTTGTAATGTGTGGGCAAACGTTTTTTATTTAAAAAAATTATTTTTTTAGAGGTTGGCAATCGATACAACTATTTTTAAAACGTACAAAAACGTTTTTATTGAAAAAATAGTTTTATGAGGTGGAAAACACAAAATATTTAAATTAATGTGAAGGGAAACGTCAAAAACTATTTTTAATGTGTGGCCAAACGTTTTTTGTTAAAAATAATTCGTTTTTTGAGGTTGGCAATCGATAAAACTAATTTAAAAGGTACTAAATCGTTTTTTAT
>VCKV01000262.1:0-41812 GCA_005876975.1 Drosophila orena | reverse complement strand
AAAATGGATAACGGTCCACAGCAAAAATCTATCGATTATGAGTCGATGAAGCTAATTGCTGACGCGGGCACAAAAGAGAAACGCGAGCAAATGAAGAAGAGCTGCCAAAGTGAAGATCCAGCCTTCGCTACTACCAGTATTTCAAACTCCTACTTCAGCTCGACTTCACAATGACCTCCACAAGCTCGCCTATCTCGTCCGCGTACATCTTCACCTGCGCCTTGAGCGGCAACTATGCTCTACTGCTGCCAGTACAGCTCACAACAGTGCATCTGTCAGCTCAATCGCGAAGCCACAATCTCCCACCGGCTGGCAGATGTTTCCTTTAGATAAAAGAAATGGAGGAATCAAAAAGAGAGCAGGCGCAGTCCTCTCCCCTAAAATGGTAAAAAAGGTGGCATCTGATAAGCCGGCGAAATCTCTGCCAATCGCTTCAAGCCCTAAGCGACGAGAAAGATATGGTCCTGAGCGATGTATCTTCGAGTGACGACGACGAGCATGCTCCTCGAATACGCCCACAACGTGCCGCAAGGAAGCAGGACCAAAACAACAGCTGAAAGGTGACTCACAAACTGTACCAGCCGCCCCGAAATCAAGCCGTCACTCTAAGGTGCCTAGAATGATGTTTCCCAATGTGGTGAACTTCACAGCATTTCGCAGCGAGCTGGACGCCCTTGTGGGGGACTCCTATACAATCAAGGCAATATAAATTCGGGAGACTGCGCTGTTCAGTGCAACACCCCCGATAGCTACAGGCTGGTGGACCGGCACTTTCTCGGCAAAGGATCCCTATTTCATCACCATCAGCCACCGGAGGACCGTCCCGTACAAAATAGCCATGCGCAATATTCACCACGGAGTCCCATCGGAGGATATCATCGCAACCCTCCAGAACGAAGGACATAACGTTGTACGGATTTATACCCCGCGCAACAAGGCAACCTCTCTTCCTCTTAATATGAGGTTCATTGACCTCAAAAAGGCGGAGAACATCAATCAAGTAAAGGGCCATACCGGTTGTCTGCAGGTACAGGGTAACATGGGGAGAAACCCCGTAAGCAACCGGAGCCGATACAATGCCACAGATGCCAAGGCTATGGTCATACCAAGGCATATTGTTCTCGGCACTATATATGCAGAGACTGCGGAGACAATCACTTCACCGCAGAGTGTAAGCTAGAACAGGACGAGGCCAGATTCTGCTTTCACTGTGGCGGCCCCCATGCAGCCAACTTTAAAGGTTGCAAAAAGTACCTGCTAGAGTCTTCTAACCGCAAACACCAACGAAAGGTTAATGAACCCTCTGTTTCTGGTCCTGCAAGAGGAGCACACCAACCCAGTCCACCAGCCTTCATTTGCGAATATTGTCAGAGGAAGTCAGCCCGTCGTCAAGCCTGCCGCTACTGTCCCCCATGCAAGCGCTAACCCTGAGTCCAAGCTAGAGCATTTGTTTACTAGGCTTGACAGGATGATGTCACTAGTTGAAACGCTAATGAAACTGCTCCTGCAAACTCGCACCTTCCCTTCTGCTGCTCAAAATGGGTCCTCTTAAAGTAGCAGCTTGGAATGCCAATTGGGCTTGGAATGCCAATTGGGCCTCCTCGAAGACCAATGAGATTCTCGCCTTCATCGAGCTTCACGAAATTGACACCCTCCTGCTGTAGGAAACCCATTTCGTTTCCCGGTCCACCTTCAGAGGTCCTGGATTTACCCTCCACACTGTCAACCACCCGGATGACAGCCAACGCGGAGGTGCGGCGATTCTTATCAGATCACTCATCTCCCATCAAGCAGTTATACTCTAGCACCACTAACAGACTGCACCGTTTGCTAGCCAGGACCCGACGAGAAAATCTGGATACCCTGCTGGAGGGTTCTGGCCCAGATAACAACAGCAATTTTTTGTTATGGAGGTTCACAAGAGGAATCAAGAGACAGCCGTTGTTTCAATAACCCGTCCTGAGTCACAGTGGCCTCTGGCTTAAGACGGACGATGAAAAAGCGAGGGCATTTGCTTCGCACCTGACCTCCACCTTCATGCCATTAAACCTAACAGATGACTCAAACCGCGTAGGCATCAATAATTTCCTGGACACTCCGACTGCACCGGCTCGCCCCATTAGACATACCACACCGCAGGAAGTCATGATGCAGCTGAAGGCGCTGCAAATTAAGAAAACCCCTGGCTACGATGGCATAGACAACCGCTTCAAGAATGGGTCGAGTTCGTTTCGTTTCAGCAGTATATCGCAGGCGTTGATTCGGTCCAGAAGGTTTTTTTGCGTCAAATATCAAGCTTTTTTTTGTATCCAGCCTTCTGCAGATGGTTTAAAATGGTTTGGTGACTAACTCCCATCTCCTGGGCGATGTCACGAGATGCCACATGCCGGTCTAACTCGATGTATTCCATGATTTGATAAGTATTTGTCGTCACAGGTCTTCCGCCGGCTGGCTTATCCATGTTATCGTTTTCATCGGCTCTGAATCGTCGAAACCATTCAGCCGCGGTTCGAAGTACCATCCCCCAAATCACCATTAATCTCACGGAACGTTTCTCTAGCGGATTTGCCTTTAACGAAGGAAAACTTTAAAATAGGGCGAATTTCGGCGTTAGTGAACTCCATGTTTATACGTCTATAACTGTTGAACGCAATATCCAAACTAATCATGCATAGCGTCGTTTTGTAGGTTATGTCAAGACCTTTCAAATTATGTATACGAGCTCTGTAGCGCTTTGTACATAGCCGCGAAATTCAAAAGACAAAATGCAACCTATTATTATCATATTATTATTATAAATGATGTCTAGTTTTAATGTAGCAAATATAATTGGGCTGCTTGTTGTTTTGTCTTTTTGTATTCCCGGCAATTATCTTGATAAATTCCAAACCGATACCCAATAACAGTTTTATCGTCGCGTGTCACTGCAAATTAAACTATAAAATTTATTATTATGCCCGTTGACATAATTCAACTGTTCTAGGCAATATATTTCATTACAGTTGCCATTGTGGCCTACAACATTCCTCCGCACACCAATCAATATTATTGACAATTTGTTGTCAATTCTTCTCGCTCAAACAGGAAGCAATTTATGTGGCTGGGTCTGTTCGCAGCGAATGCGTTATATTCGATTATTATTTTTATTATAATTTTTAAGGGCCTACACAATAAACCCCATATATCCCGTATTTGTGGCAATCAAAAATTGATTGTGTTTTATTTACATGCAGCTTTTTAGCCAAATTGAAACTAATTGAAATATGTGGATTTCACGAAGCAACGAGAAGAGGAAAGTGGGCAGAACTTTAGCCATAAATTTCAATAAAACGCCATTTTTGGTATTTTACCTTATTCCATTTGTAGTTCTACTGCTCGTGTGGGCCTTATGTGTTTCATTGGCATTACGTATACTCAGTGTCCTAATTTTTTGTTTCGTCAGCATAACTTTTACATTACGCTTTTCGTGTGCTCCTTATTTGTGCTCATGTAGTCATTAATGTTTGTATAAAAAAAAAACTCTCGTATAATAATAAGACTGCTTAATTCGATGGGAAACTGCTTAAAAGTTAAGTTACCTTTAGGCGTGCGTTGTATCCCAGGGGGCTCCTTAAATGGTTGGCTCCCCTTTGTGGCTGCTGTATCTTGGCCAAAAAAGAAGGAGTAAATAACAAAATTATTCAAAATTATGGGTCAACTCTTTACCAATTCTGACTTAACCATGGTTCGCTTGAACGTCTTATTTCCCGCCTTTATACTTTTATACTTATCCGAGTTTTTATTAAAACAATCTCCTGCCGTTACAAAGTAAAATCTTAGAAAATGCATTAAAAAGGCGCCAAGTATATATTAAAATTTCGGTTAGGGGTAGCAAGATTAGGCCATTTCATCAGTTTCGTGGCAACACTCCACGGAGACGGACGCGTTTTTGGTGCAGTGTGGCACAAAGTGTAATAAACGATAACATAATCAAATTAAGTGTTGGCAAGTGTGGCGACTTTTATTAGCCAGCGTCGTTTTTCTTTACTTGGTGAGGATGGCTCGGGCCTCACTGAAAAACTACACGAGACGATCAGATGTGAGAGCTTTAAGCTGTAAGAGCTTTAAGCCCTGGCTGGTTCGTGTCCACGGTACACTACTACTTACAAGGCGTGTTCTCTAAGCTCCATCTCGATCGTGTCTTAGATACTGTGCCGCTAGAGCTTTAAGATTCTAGCTGGTTCGAGTCGTCACTAACCATTTTTGAAAATGGATAACGGTCCACAGCAAAAATCTATCGATTATGAGTCGATGAAGCTAATTGCTGACGCGGGCCCAAAGGAGATACGCGAGCAAATGAAGAAGAGCTGCCAAAGTGAAGATCCAGCCTTCGCTACTACCAGTATTTCAAACTCCTACTTCAGCTCGACCTTCACACTGACCTCCACCAGCTCGACTATCTCGTCCGCGTACATCTTCACCTGCGCCTTGAGCGGCAACTTATGCTCTACTGCTGCCAGTACAGCTCACAACAGTGCATCTGTCAGCTCAATCGCGAAGCCACAATCTGCCACCGGCTGGCAGGATGTTTCCTTTAGATAAAGAAATGGAGGAATCAAAAAGAGAGCAGGCGCAGTCCTCTCCCCTAAAATGGTAAAAAAGGTGGCATCTGATAAGCCGGCAGAAATCTCTGCCAATCGCTTCCAAGCCCTAAGCGACGAGGAAGATATGGTCCTGAGCGATGTATCTTCGAGTGACGACGACGAGCCATGCTCCTCGAATACCGCCCACAACCGTGCCGCAAGGAAAGCAGGACCAATACAACAGCTGAAAGGTGCTCACCAAACTGTACCAGCCGCCCCGAAATCAAGCCGTCACTCTAAGGTGCCTAGAATGATGTTTCCCAATGTGGTGAACTTCACAGCATTTCGTAGCGAGCTGGACGCCCTTGTGGGGGACTCCTATACAATCAAGGCAATAAATTCGGGAGACTGCGCTGTTCAGTGCAACACCCCCGATAGCTACAGGCTGGCGGACCGGCACTTTCTCGGCAAAGGATCCCTATTTCATCACCATCAGCCACCGGAGGACCGTCCCGTACAAAATAGCCATGCGCAATATTCACCACGGAGTCCCATCGGAGGATATCATCGCAACCCTCCAGAACGAAGGACATAACGTTGTACGGATTTATACCCCGCGCAACAAGGCAACCTCTCTTCCTCTTACTATGAGGTTCATTGACCTCAAAAAGGCGGAGAACATCAATCAAGTAAAGGGCATACCGGTTGTCTGCAGGTACAGGGTAACATGGGAGAAACCCCGTAAGCAACCGGAGCCGATACAATGCCACAGGTGCCAAGGCTATGGTCATACCAAGGCATATTGTTCTCGGCACTATATATGCAGAGACTGCGGAGACAATCACTTCACCGCAGAGTGTAAGCTAGAACAGGACGAGGCCAGATTCTGCATTCACTGTGGCGGCCCCCATGCAGCCAACTTTAAAGGTTGCAAAAAGTACCTGCTAGAGGCTTCTAACCGCAAACACCAACGGAAGGTTAATGAACCCTCTGTTTCTGGTCCTGCAAGAGGAGCACACCAACCCAGTCCACCAGCCTTCATTTGCGAATATTGTCAGAGGAAGTCAGCCCGTCGTCAAGCCTGCCGCTACTGTCCCCCATGCAAGCGCTAACCCTGAGTCCAAGCTAGAGCATTTGTTTACTAGGCTTGACAGGATGATGTCACTAGTTGAAACGCTAATGAAACTGCTCCTGCAAACTCGCACCTTCCCTTCTGCTGCTCAAAATGGGTCCTCTTAAAGTAGCAGCTTGGAATGCCAATTGGGCTTGGAATGCCAATTGGGCCTCCTCGAAGACCAATGAGATTCTCGCCTTCATCGAGCTTCACGAAATTGACACCCTCCTGCTGTAGGAAACCCATTTCGTTTCCCGGTCCACCTTCAGAGGTCCTGGATTTACCCTCCACACTGTCAACCACCCGGATGACAGCCAACGCGGAGGTGCGGCGATTCTTATCAGATCACTCATCTCCCATCAAGCAGTTATACTCTAGCACCACTAACAGACTGCACCGTTTGCTAGCCAGGACCCGACGAGAAAATCTGGATACCCTGCTGGAGGGTTCTGGCCCAGATAACAACAGCAATTTTTCGTTATGGAGGTTCACAAGAGGAATCAAGAGACAGCCGTTGTTTCAATAACCCGTCCTGAGTCACAGTGGCCTCTGGCTTAAGACGGACGATGAAAAAGCGAGGACATTTGCTTCGCACCTGACCTCCACCTTCATGCCATTAAACCTAACAGATGACTCAAACCGCGTAGCCATCAATAATTTCCTTGACACTCCGACTGCACCGGCTCGCCCCATTAGACATACCACACCGCAGAAAGTCATGATGCAGCTGAAGGCGCTGCAAATTAAGAAAACCCCTGGCTACGATGGCATAGACAACCGTGCTGTGAAGTCTCTGCCACGCAAAGGAGTCATAGCCTTAGTAAAAATATCTAATGCCATCCTAAGGCTAGGGCACTTTCCAAGGCAATGGAAGCGTGCACGTATCATCATGATACCTACAGCCGGAAAGCCGCCAACGCAGATCGATGCATATCGCCCAATCAGCTTGCTATCAACTTTCTTCAAGATTTTTGAGAGAATACTCCTAGCCCGCCTGATGGAACTGCCACAAGTAGTGAACCACTTACCTCGACACCAATTTGGTTTCAGGAAGTCCCATGGCTGCCCTGAACTATTACATCGACTGGTAAACCAGGTGACGCATGGCTTCGAGCACAGACTGTACACGGTCGGCGTCTTTCTAGACGTGAAGCAAGCGTTTGACAGGGTGTGGCATGAGAGATGAAAGCTCTTTTTCCTGCTCCCTACTATGGCATCCTGAGATCCTTCATCTCTTATCGAAAGTTCGACGTTGCAGTGCGTGATGCTCGGTCCAGCCTGGAAGAGATACACGCAGGAGTTCCACAGGGAAGTGTTTTTGGGCCCTTCCTGTACACCCTGTACACTGCCGACTTGCCATCTCCCGCCAACAACACCGAAGTTTCCCAGGGTCAGCTGCTCCTGGCTACTTATGCCGATGACACCGCCATGCTGGCGTCTCAATCTTCACTGCAAACTGCCTCCAATGCAGTCCAGGAATGGCTGCATGCAATTGAAGAATAGACTGCCAAATGGAATGTGGCCATTAACTCCTCAAAGTCAGCCTGTGTAACTTTTTCCCTGCGGCCCGGGACTTGCAATGTCACATCGCACTGCTACCTAGGAGTACATCTGGATCGGAGACTGACCTGGAGGGCCCACATCACGTCGGTCAAATTTAAGTCCCTGGCGAAGCTAAAAAAGCTCGACTGGCTCTTCCACTCCAGCAAGTTACAAATGAGCTCTAAGGCTTTTTTAATCAAAGCCACACTAGCTCCAACGTGGAGTTATGCCATACAGGTGTGGGGAACTGCCGCCAAATCCCAGCTCAATAGGCTCCGAGTGGTCCAGTCGAGAGCTGCACGTGACGCATCTGGGCACCCCTGGTATGTGACGAGCAAGATCATCGAAAGAGATCTGAAAGTTACCCTTCTTGGGGATCAGATCAATTTCCATAGCAGCCGTTATGCCAACAGGCTTGTGGTCCACCCGAACCGACTGGCAAATATGCTAGTTAACCCCAGCGATCCCCCTGCCCGGAGGATAATATAATATACTACACTTTCCTTATGTACATAATAATTAAGTAACCACTTGGTCTCATATACCCTTCAGAGGAGTTCAGAGGAGTTGACTGAACGATTCCTTTTGGATCCCAAATAAATAGAAAGTTTAAAAAAAAAAGCCATTTCATTATTATTATTTCACCGACTAAACAAAGTCAGTTAATGGCTTCAGCTGCCGTACCATTTTATTTATACCCTGCGCTAATGGACATCGCGTAATCGCTGTAAGAGTTTGCTTTGGTGGATATTATTTATTATCACTGCCACCGCTGCGAACAATATGTGTAATATTTATTCATTGATTTATGGCCTGGCATTTAAATCAAAATCAAGGCAAGACTACTAAACATTTTATCAATTTGATTTATCGATTTGAAGTGGCGTCGCCCAAGAATTTTGAATTAAGAACTTTGCTGTGATCCCTGCACTACGACTAAAATTTATAGTTTTCAACATGTAGTTATTATTTGAATTTTTTGATGGGAATCCTTTGATACGACTGTCCAATAAATGTCAGGCATACATACATACATACATACAGGTATACTTGATATCCAATTTTAATTTGCTTTGATCACACACTTGATGACATTCCCGACACTTGTCCCGAAGAGAATATATTCATTAAAAAACGTCTTTAATAAAAGTACTAAAATGTGTTTGCAATTCATTAAACGATTAGAAAAGTTTCCCTTGAATTTGACATGCAAAAGTGTCTAATTATATTGCGTTAATTTGGATTCCAGGCACAAAATTTTTTGAGCTTCCAGCACTTGATTATGTTTTCAAGTAGCTGAACATGTACTGTTGTATATGCACGTTTTTAAAACAGATGTGCTTCTAAATTAAAGTGAACTGAAGTAAAGCATTAAATATTAAATCTAAAAGCTTTGCAAAACTAGAAAATCGAGTGCTGAATCTTTTTCAGTAAAAATGCATTATTTGTAGCATCCAGCAGCTCATCTTGCTCACTGTAATGTCTAATTTATTCTCATTTTTAATTTCCTGTCGTTTGGCATTTTTTTAAATGTTACTAGCTTACTAGTTTATTGGATTACATGGTTTGCTGGTACGGCGATTTTGTGCAATATTGACAGAGCTGGTTTGGCTACTTTTTATGTACGGCAATTATACAGTTTTCAAAGTTCAAATCTGCTTTCTAAGACTCAAGCCCACGAATGGTGTCCAGGCTTTAGATTTAAGATTTTCATGGTCTGCCTATACGGAGTACATGGTATGATCAAATATCCTTTGAGTTGTGTTGCTAGCGTCGTTGCCTGACTAATTTTCACTAATGCAAAGAAGGAGCGGCAGTTGAGTGAAAATGGGTAGGGGTGGGAAAAAAAAACTAATAAAATTTACGTTTACCCCTGAAGAGGCACTCGAAAATGCGCGCCTTATGCGCCTCCCTTCGGATGACGATGATGCTGATGGGGATAATGTTGTTGATGATGATGACGCGAAACTCAGCTGAGCTGGGAAGACCTTAATATAGACAAGCCCCAAAAAGACGAGACCTTCAACCCCTTGGATCCTTGGCCCCTTCCATCTATCCATCCATCCCAATCCCAGCTAAAGTGCCATCGAATTTCAATTCAATTTGCGAGGCAAGGCATTCGCTAAGGGTGCGAAAAAATTTCTATAACATATTTTTTCGCGCCGCATTTGGCTTGAGTTGAATGAAGGTCTTTTGTAGGGGGAGTGCGTGGGGCGTAGGGAGTGGAGCACTGAGCATGGGGGCGTGGTCCTGTGTATGAGTAATATTTGCGCAAAGGTTTAGCGAGAATCACTGATATTGATAGTTGCGAGAATAAGTAAGCCCGCTTTTGAAGGATTTAGGGTTTGGCCTTACAATTTATCGTCTTTTCGCTTTCTTTTCTCTTTATTATATCACGTTTTCAACATACATGCGTTAAGTGGGGACTTGGACTAACGGTTTGGGGGTGCTCGAAGGCTTATTTGAAAAGCGCTTAAATTCAGCTGAGCGGTCATTCTTATTTATTTTATTTTTCTTCTTTTTTTCCTGAAAAATAAGTCTTGAAAATCGGCTGTACATCCTCTTAAATGTTATAGGCGTGTGTAAGCCCTTCTCTTTGTTGGCTTAAAGCTATATGAGCCATTCGGTCTTTCACTCGTGTTAATCAGGCGCAATTTGGATGACACTTGGGCCTGCTTTACACAGTTTGCTCTGCTCATACTGCCAGGGCTTATCGTGAGTTCTCGTGGAAATGGGATGCCATGGGATGCAAGCCTCTCATTTGCCTATTGGGTATTTTCTGGAAATATTACATATATTCTGAAATATTAATAAATGGCATAAAATTCTTAAAATTCATGTAGCCAACACAGTTCTTAGTATTTGCCTACACTTGGTGTAACGCCGTTGGCCTACAAATTTTAACCTTCAACATTGCCGTTTGCCCTTCCTATCCACCATCCATACTTTCATTGTGCCAGCTGTTCCAGATTTATATGAAAAACTTGCAAGTAACCCAAGCAATGTGCCCCAAGTATTTGGCTTTTTTTTTTGGCCACACCTTCCTCGGCTTTCTACCTCGTTCCATAAAACTATGTGTATGGTTACGATAGAAATTTAAAAAAAATACCATATACCGGCTCCTAAAGTTGGGTACCTTGGTTATTACATAGGTTTATTAGATTGCATTATAATTACATTATCGTCATCGCAGTTCGTCAATTAAGTTTAGTCATTTTTTGTGGTCGAATTCAACGCCAAGTTGTAAAGTATACAATGAATGATTCAAACAGATATGTTTATTCCCGATGAATAATATTAACCAACCGATATTGCGACCGATAAAACAAATTCCAACAGGGACGAAAACATTTTTATTGAAAAAAATTAGTTTAAGGATGTGGACAAACGAAACCAAAAACTATTTTTAATGGGTGGACAAACGTTTTTTATTGAAAATAATTAGTTTTAAGAGGTGGGAAAACCGATAAAACTATTTTTTTTAGGTTCGAAAATGTTTTTTATAAAAAAAAAATTTGTTTTATGAGGTGGTAAAACGAAAATATTTAATTTTAAGGGTAGGGAAACGATAAAAACTATTTAGAATATGTGGGCAAACGTTTTTTATTAAAATAAAATTAGTTTTAAGAGGTAGGTAACCGATGAAACTAGTTTTAAAAGGAAAAAAAACGTTTTTTATTAAAAAAATGTATTTTATGAGGTGGAAGAAGGAAAATATTTAATTTTAAGGGCAAAAACTATTGAGAATAACTATTTTTGGGTGGGCAAACATTTCATATTGAAAATAATTAGTTTTGAGAGGTGGGCAACCATTAAAACTATTTTTAAAGGGTACGTAAAAGTACGAGGTGGTCAACCGATAAAACTATTTTCAAAAGGTACAAAAATGTTTTTTATTGAAAAAAATTTGTTTTATGAGGTGGAAGAACGGAAATATTTAATTTGAAGGGTAGGGAAACGACAAAAACTTTTTTAATGTGTGGGCAATAGGGTTTTTTTATTGAAAATAATTAGTTTTATGAAGTGGAATAACGAAAATATTTAATTTTAAGGGTAGGGAAACAACAAAGCCTATTTTTAATGTGTGGGGAAAAGTTTTGTATTGAAAATAATTAGTTTTGAGAGGTGGGCAACCGATAAAACTATTTTCAAAAGATACAAAAACCTTCTTAATTGTAAAAAATTAATTTAACAAAGTGGTCAAACGAAAAAATTTAATTTTAAGGGTAGGGAAAAAACAAAGCCTATTTTTATGGGGTGGTCAAACGTTTTTTATTAAAAATATTTAGTTTTAAGAGGAGGGCAACCGATAAAAAAATTTTAAAAGGTACGAAACCGATTTTTAAGGAGGTGGACAAACGAAAATATTTAATTTAAAGGGTAGGGAAACGACAAACAATATTTTTATCGGTGGGCAAACGTTTTTTATTGAAAATATTTAGTTTTACGAGGTCGGCAACCGATAAAACTATTTATTAAAGGTACGAAAACGTTTTTTTTTGCGGTGGAAAATCAAAAATATTTATTTTTAAGGGTAGGGAAACGACAAAAACTATTTTTAATGGGTGGGCAAATTGAGTTTTTTTTTTTGAAAATAATTAGTTTAAAGATTTGGGCAACTGATTAAACTATTTTTAGAAGGTACAAAAACTACTTTTAGTGAAAACATTTAGTTTTATGAGGTGGAAAATATTTAATTTTAAAGGTAAAAACTATTTTTAATGGGTGGGCAAACGTTTTTTATTGAAAATAATAATTACTTTTAGGAGGGGCAACCGATAAAGTAATTTCTAAAAAGTACTTAACCGTTTTTTATTGCAAACACTAGTTTTATGAGGTTTAAAAACGAAAATATTTAATTTTAAGAATATGGAAACTACAAAAACTAATTTAAGTGTGTGGGCAAAATATTTAATTTAAAGGGTAGGGAAACGACAAACACTATTTTTACGGGTGGGCAAACGTTTTTTTATTGAAAATAATTAGTTTTAAGAGGTGGACAAACGAAAATTTTTAATTTTGAGGCTAATAACTATTGACAAAAACTATTTTTAATGGTGTGCAAACGTTTATTATTGAAAATACGTAGTTTTAGGAGGTGGGCAACCGATAAAACTATTTTCAAAAGTAGGTAGGAAAACGACAAAAACTATTTTTTTGGCTTGGGCAAACGACTAATATTGAAAATAATAAGAGAACCGATAAAAATATTTTTGAAAGATACGAAAACGTTTTTTATTGAAAACAATTAGTTTAAGGAGGTGGACAACCGAAAATATTTACTTTTAAGGGTACGAAACGACCCTTAGTGCGTGGGTAAACGTTTTTTATTGAAAATAATTAGTTTTAAGAAGTGGTTAGTCGATAAACCTATTTTTAAAAGGTACGCAAACGTTTTTTATTGAAAAAAAATTTCAAGAAGATGAACAATCGAAAATATATAATTTTAAGTGTAGGGAAACGGAAAAAAACTATTTTTAATGGGTGGGAAAACTTTTTATATTGAAAATAATAAAGGGGTGGCAACCGATAAAACTAGTTTTAAAAGGTACGAAAACGTTTTTTATTGAAAAAAATTAGTTTAAGCCTCCTTAAATGAACAATGAAAATGAAAATATTAAATATTTATTAAAGTTTAAATATTTAACTTCAAGGATAGGCAAACGACAAAAACTATTTTTAATGTGTGGGCAAACGTTTTTTATTAAAAATATTTAGTTTTAAGAGTTTGGCTTTCGATAAAACTATTTTTAAAAGGTACGAAAACGATTTTTATTGAAAATAATTAATTTTAAAATAAAACTATTTTTTAAATGGACGAAAACGTTTTTAATTTAAAAAAATTTGTTTTATTAGGTGGAAAAACGAAATTATTTAATTTTAAGGGTTATTGTGGGCAAACCAATAAAACTATTTTCAACAGGTACGAAAGGCTTTTTTAATCAAAGCCATACTAGCTCCAACGTGGAGTTATGCCATACAGGTGTGGGGAACTGCCGCCAAATCCCAGCTCAATAGGCTCCGAGTGGTCCAGTCGAGAGCTGCACGTGACGCATCTGGGCACCCCTGGTATGTGACGAGCAAGATCATCGAAAGAGATCTGAAAGTTACCCTTCTTGGGGATCAGATCAATTTCCATAGCAGCCGTTATGCCAACAGGCTTGTGGTCCACCCGAACCGACTGGCAAATATGCTAGTTAACCCCAGCGATCCCCCTGCCCGGAGGATAATATAATATACTACACTTTCCTTATGTACATAATAATTAAGTAACCACTTGGTCTCATATACCCTTCAGAGGAGTTCAGAGGAGTTGACTGAACGATTTCTTTTGGATCCCAAATAAATAGAAAGTTTAAAAAAAAAAGCCATTTCATTATTATTATTTCACCGACTAAACAAAGTCAGTTAATGGCTTCAGCTGCCGTACCATTTTATTTATACCCTGCGCTAATGGACATCGCGTAATCGCTGTAAGAGTTTGCTTTGGTGGATATTATTTATTATCACTGCCACCGCTGCGAACAATATGTGTAATATTTATTCATTGATTTATGGCCTGGCATTTAAATCAAAATCAAGGCAAGACTACTAAACATTTTATCAATTTGATTTATCGATTTGAAGTGGCGTCGCCCAAGAATTTTGAATTAAGAACTTTGCTGTGATCCCTGCACTACGACTAAAATTTATAGTTTTCAACATGTAGTTATTATTTGAATTTTTTGATGGGAATCCTTTGATACGACTGTCCAATAAATGTCAGGCATACATACATACATACATACAGGTATACTTGATATCCAATTTTAATTTGCTTTGATCACACACTTGATGACATTCCCGACACTTGTCCCGAAGAGAATATATTCATTAAAAAACGTCTTTAATAAAAGTACTAAAATGTGTTTGCAATTCATTAAACGATTAGAAAAGTTTCCCTTGAATTTGACATGCAAAAGTGTCTAATTATATTGCGTTAATTTGGATTCCAGGCACAACATTTTTTGAGCTTCCAGCACTTGATTATGTTTTCAAGTAGCTGAACATGTACTGTTGTATATGCACGTTTTTAAAACAGATGTGCTTCTAAATTAAAGTGAACTGAAGTAAAGCATTAAATATTAAATCTAAAAGCTTTGCAAAACTAGAAAATCGAGTGCTGAATCTTTTTCAGTAAAAATGCATTATTTGTAGCATCCAGCAGCTCATCTTGCTCACTGTAATGTCCAATTTATTCTCATTTTTAATTTCCTGTCGTTTGGCATTTTTTTAAATGTTACTAGCTTACTAGTTTATTGGATTACATGGTTTGCTGGTACGGCGATTTTGTGCAATATTGACAGAGCTGGTTTGGCTACTTTTTATGTACGGCAATTATACAGTTTTCAAAGTTCAAATCTGCTTTCTAAGACTCAAGCCCACGAATGGTGTCCAGGCTTTAGATTTAAGATTTTCATGGTCTGCCTATACGGAGTACATGGTATGATCAAATATCCTTTGAGTTGTGTTGCTAGCGTCGTTGCCTGACTAATTTTCACTAATGCAAAGAAGGAGCGGCAGTTGAGTGAAAATGGGTAGGGGTGGGAAAAAAAAACTAATAAAATTTACGTTTACCCCTGAAGAGGCACTCGAAAATGCGCGCCTTATGCGCCTCCCTTCGGATGACGATGATGCTGATGGGGATAATGTTGTTGATGATGATGACGCGAAACTCAGCTGAGCTGGGAAGACCTTAATATAGACAAGCCCCAAAAAGACGAGACCTTCAACCCCTTGGATCCTTGGCCCCTTCCATCTATCCATCCATCCCAATCCCAGCTAAAGTGCCATCGAATTTCAATTCAATTTGCGAGGCAAGGCATTCGCTAAGGGTGCGAAAAAATTTCTATAACATATTTTTTCGCGCCGCATTTGGCTTGAGTTGAATGAAGGTCTTTTGTAGGGGGAGTGCGTGGGGCGTAGGGAGTGGAGCACTGAGCATGGGGGCGTGGTCCTGTGTATGAGTAATATTTGCGCAAAGGTTTAGCGAGAATCACTGATATTGATAGTTGCGAGAATAAGTAAGCCCGCTTTTGAAGGATTTAGGGTTTGGCCTTACAATTTATCGTCTTTTCGCTTTCTTTTCTCTTTATTATATCACGTCTTCAACATACATGCGTTAAGTGGGGACTTGGACTAACGGTTTGGGGGTGCTCGAAGGCTTATTTGAAAAGCGCTTAAATTCAGCTGAGCGGTCATTCTTATTTATTTTATTTTTCTTCTTTTTTTTCTGAAAAATAAGTCTTGAAAATCGGCTGTACATCCTCTTAAATGTTATAGGCGTGTGTAAGCCCTTCTCTTTGTTGGCTTAAAGCTATATGAGCCATTCGGTCTTTCACTCGTGTTAATCAGGCGCAATTTGGATGACACTTGGGCCTGCTTTACACAGTTTGCTCTGCTCATACTGCCAGGGCTTATCGTGAGTTCTCGTGGAAATGGGATGCCATGGGATGCAAGCCTCTCATTTGCCTATTGGGTATTTTCTGGAAATATTACATATATTCTGAAATATTAATAAATGGCATAAAATTCTTAAAATTCATGTAGCCAACACAGTTCTTAGTATTTGCCTACACTTGGTGTAACGCCGTTGGCCTACAAATTTTAACCTTCAACATTGCCGTTTGCCCTTCCTATCCACCATCCATACTTTCATTGTGCCAGCTGTTCCAGATTTATATGAAAAACTTGCAAGTAACCCAAGCAATGTGCCCCAAGTATTTGGCTTTTTTTTTTGGCCACACCTTCCTCGGCTTTCTACCTCGTTCCATAAAACTATGTGTATGGTTACGATAGAAATTTAAAAAAAATACCATATACCGGCTCCTAAAGTTGGGTACCTTGGTTATTACATAGGTTTATTAGATTGCATTATAATTACATTATCGTCATCGCAGTTCGTCAATTAAGTTTAGTCATTTTTTGTGGTCGAATTCAACGCCAAGTTGTAAAGTATACAATGAATGATTCAAACAGATATGTTTATTCCCGATGAATAATATTAACCAACCGATATTGCGACCGATAAAACAAATTCCAACAGGGACGAAAACATTTTTATTGAAAAAAATTAGTTTAAGGATGTGGACAAACGAAACCAAAAACTATTTTTAATGGGTGGACAAACGTTTTTTATTGAAAATAATTAGTTTTAAGAGGTGGGAAAACCGATAAAACTATTTTTTTTAGGTTCGAAAATGTTTTTTATAAAAAAAAAATTTGTTTTATGAGGTGGTAAAACGAAAATATTTAATTTTAAGGGTAGGGAAACGATAAAAACTATTTAGAATATGTGGGCAAACGTTTTTTATTAAAATAAAATTAGTTTTAAGAGGTAGGTAACCGATGAAACTAGTTTTAAAAGGAAAAAAAAACGTTTTTTATTAAAAAAATGTATTTTATGAGGTGGAAGAAGGAAAATATTTAATTTTAAGGGCAAAAACTATTGAGAATAACTATTTTTGGGTGGGCAAACATTTCATATTGAAAATAATTAGTTTTGAGAGGTGGGCAACCATTAAAACTATTTTTAAAGGGTACGTAAAAGTACGAGGTGGTCAACCGATAAAACTATTTTCAAAAGGTACAAAAATGTTTTTTATTGAAAAAAATTTGTTTTATGAGGTGGAAGAACGGAAATATTTAATTTGAAGGGTAGGGAAACGACAAAAACTTTTTTAATGTGTGGGCAATAGGGTTTTTTTATTGAAAATAATTAGTTTTATGAAGTGGAATAACGAAAATATTTAATTTTAAGGGTAGGGAAACAACAAAGCCTATTTTTAATGTGTGGGGAAAAGTTTTGTATTGAAAATAATTAGTTTTGAGAGGTGGGCAACCGATAAAACTATTTTCAAAAGATACAAAAACCTTCTTAATTGTAAAAAATTAATTTAACAAAGTGGTCAAACGAAAAAATTTAATTTTAAGGGTAGGGAAAAAACAAAGCCTATTTTTATGGGGTGGTCAAACGTTTTTTATTAAAAATATTTAGTTTTAAGAGGAGGGCAACCGATAAAAAAATTTTAAAAGGTACGAAACCGATTTTTAAGGAGGTGGACAAACGAAAATATTTAATTTAAAGGGTAGGGAAACGACAAACAATATTTTTATCGGTGGGCAAACGTTTTTTATTGAAAATATTTAGTTTTACGAGGTCGGCAACCGATAAAACTATTTATTAAAGGTACGAAAACGTTTTTTTTTTGCGGTGGAAAATCAAAAATATTTATTTTTAAGGGTAGGGAAACGACAAAAACTATTTTTAATGGGTGGGCAAATTGAGTTTTTTTTTTGAAAATAATTAGTTTAAAGATTTGGGCAACTGATTAAACTATTTTTAGAAGGTACAAAAACTACTTTTAGTGAAAACATTTAGTTTTATGAGGTGGAAAATATTTAATTTTAAAGGTAAAAACTATTTTTAATGGGTGGGCAAACGTTTTTTATTGAAAATAATAATTACTTTTAGGAGGGGCAACCGATAAAGTAATTTCTAAAAAGTACTTAACCGTTTTTTATTGCAAACACTAGTTTTATGAGGTTTAAAAACGAAAATATTTAATTTTAAGAATATGGAAACTACAAAAACTAATTTAAGTGTGTGGGCAAAATATTTAATTTAAAGGGTAGGGAAACGACAAACACTATTTTTACGGGTGGGCAAACGTTTTTTATTGAAAATAATTAGTTTTAAGAGGTGGACAAACGAAAATTTTTAATTTTGAGGCTAATAACTATTGACAAAAACTATTTTTAATGGTGTGCAAACGTTTATTATTGAAAATACGTAGTTTTAGGAGGTGGGCAACCGATAAAACTATTTTCAAAAGTAGGTAGGAAAACGACAAAAACTATTTTTTTGGCTTGGGCAAACGACTAATATTGAAAATAATAAGAGAACCGATAAAAATATTTTTGAAAGATACGAAAACGTTTTTTATTGAAAACAATTAGTTTAAGGAGGTGGACAACCGAAAATATTTACTTTTAAGGGTACGAAACGACCCTTAGTGCGTGGGTAAACGTTTTTTATTGAAAATAATTAGTTTTAAGAAGTGGTTAGTCGATAAACCTATTTTTAAAAGGTACGCAAACGTTTTTTATTGAAAAAAAATTTCAAGAAGATGAACAATCGAAAATATATAATTTTAAGTGTAGGGAAACGGAAAAAACTATTTTTAATGGGTGGGAAAACTTTTTATATTGAAAATAATAAAGGGGTGGCAACCGATAAAACTAGTTTTAAAAGGTACGAAAACGTTTTTTATTGAAAAAAATTAGTTTAAGCCTCCTTAAATGAACAATGAAAATGAAAATATTAAATATTTATTAAAGTTTAAATATTTAACTTCAAGGATAGGCAAACGACAAAAACTATTTTTAATGTGTGGGCAAACGTTTTTTATTAAAAATATTTAGTTTTAAGAGTTTGGCTTTCGATAAAACTATTTTTAAAAGGTACGAAAACGATTTTTATTGAAAATAATTAATTTTAAAATAAAACTATTTTTTAAATGGACGAAAACGTTTTTAATTTAAAAAAATTTGTTTTATTAGGTGGAAAAACGAAATTATTTAATTTTAAGGGTTATTGTGGGCAAACCAATAAAACTATTTTCAACAGGTACGAAAACGATTTTTATTGAAAAAAAATAAGTTTAAGTAGGTGGACAAACAAAGATATTTAATTTTAATGCGAAAACTATTGAAAAAATTTATTTTTAATGGGTGGGAAATAGTTTTTTATTAAAAATAATTAGTTTAAAGAGGCGGCCACCCCATAAATCTATTTTTAAAAGGTACGAATACGTTTTTAATTGAAAAAAATTTATTTAAGGAGGTGGATAAACGAAAATATTTTATTTTAAGATTGGGGAAACAAAAAAACTATTTGTAATGTGTGGACAAACGTTTTTTACTAAATATAATTAGTTTTTAAGAGGTGGGCAACCGATAAAACTATTTTCAAAAGGTACGAAAATGTTTTTTAATGAAAAAAATTTGTTTGAGGTGGTGGACAAACGAAAATATATAATTTTGAGGGCAAAAACTATTGACATAAACTATTTTTAATGGGTGGGCAAACATTCTTTATTGAAAAAAATTAGTTTTAAGAGGTGGGCAACCAATAAAACTATTTTTAAAAGGTACATAAAAGTACGAGGTGGGCAACCGATAAAACTATTTTCAAAAGGTACAAAAACTTTTTTATTGAAAAAAATTTGTTTTATGAGGTGGAAGAACAAATATATTCAATTTTAAGGGTGGGACATCGTTTTTTATTAAAAATAATTAGTTTAAAGAGGCGGCCACCCCATAAATCTATTTTTAAAAGGTACGAATAAGTTTTTAATTGAAAAAAATTAGTTTAAGGAGGTGGACTAACGAAAATATTTAATTTTAAGGGTAGGGAAACGAAGAACACTATTTTTAATGGGTGGGAAAACGTTTATTATTGAAAATATTTAGTTTTACTAGGTGGGCAACCGATAAAACTATTTATAAAGGGTACGAAAATGTTTTTTTTTTGCGGTGGAAAATCAAAAATATTTATTTTTAAGGGTAGGGAAACGACAAAAACTATTTTTAATGGGTGGGCAAATTGAGTTGTTTTTATTGAAAATAATTAGTTTAAAGATTTGGGCAACCGATTGAACTATTTTTAGAAGGTACAAAAACTATTTTTAGTGAAAACATTTAGTTTTATGAGGTGGAAAATATTTAATTTTAAAGGTAAAAACTATTTTTAATGGGTTGGCAAACGTTTTTTATTGAAAATAATAATTAGTTTTAGGAGGGGCAACCGATAAAGTAATTTCTAAAAAGTACTTAACCGTTTTTTATTGCAAACACTAGTTTTATGAGGTTTAAAAACGAAAATATTTAATTTTAAGAATATGGAAACTACAAAAACTAATTTAAGTGTGTGGGCAAAATATTTAATTTAGAGGGTAGGGAAACGACAAACACTATTTTTACGGGTGGGCAAACGTTTTTTATTGAAAATAATTAGTTTTAAGAGGTGGACAAACGAAAATTTTTAATTTTGAGGCTAATAACTATTGACAAAAACTATTTTTAATGGTGTGCAAACGTTTATTATTGAAAATACGTAGTTTTAGGAGGTGGGCAACCGATAAAACTATTTTCAAAAGTAGGTAGGAAAACGACAAAAACTATTTTTTTGGCTTGGGCAAACGACTAATATTGAAAATCATAAGAGGGGGAACCGATAAAAATATTTTTGAAAGATACGAAAACGTTTTTTATTGAAAACAATTAGTTTAAGGAGGTGGACAACCGAAAATATTTCTTTTAAGGGTACGAAACGACCCTTAGTGCGTGGGCAAACGTTTTTTATTGAAAATATTTAGTTTTAAGAAATGGTTAGTCGATAAACCTATTTTTAAAAGGTACGCAAACGTTTTTTATTGAAAAAAAAATTTCAAGGAGATGGACAAACGAAAATATATAATTTTAAGTGTAGGGAAACGACAAAAACTTTTTCTAATGGGTGGGAAAACTTTTTATATTGAAAATAATAAAGGGTTGGCAACCGATAAAACTATTTTTAAAAGCTACGAAAACGTTTTTTATTGAAAAAATTAGTTTATGGAGATGGACAAACGAAAATATTTAATTTGATAGTGTATTTATACCGCAAAAACTTTAATATACGCTCTTTGAGCTGGAATTACCGCGGCTTCTGGCAACAGACTTACCCTACAATTGGATTGCCCTACTTTAAAGGATTTAAACTGTACTCATTCAAATTGCAGAGCCTCGGATATGAGTCCTGTATTGTTTTCGTCACAACCTTCCCGAGCTGGGAGAGGGTAATTCTCACGCCTGCTGCCTTCCTTAGATGTGTTAGCCGTTTCTCAGGCTCCCTAACCGGAATCGAACCCTGATTCCCCGTTACCCATTGCAACCATGGTAGTCCTAGATACTACATTCAAAAGTTGATAGGGCAGACATTTCAAACATCGGTCGTCGGTACAAGACCATACAATGCATGTTATTTAGAGTTCAACCAATATAACAATCTTGCGATTGCTTGGTTTTAGCCTAGTAAAAGCACATGTCCCATAATAATATTATTTAATATATTTATTATATATATTTTTATTATTATAATATTTATATTTATATATATTTATTCTATAATTTTGTATTTATATTATACATATTTCATTCTAAAATATCATAATGTTTCCAACATACATAATTATTATAACAATTGTACAATTTTTGCTTAACCAATATAAATATTGGGTTAAATCATTTGCATTTTGACGATAAATTTAAAATTTATCTTTTTCCATATAACTCTCTGGTAATATATAACATAAAACCGAGCACATATGATTTCTATATAATATTTGTAATTTTTCCATCATGGTTAAACAAAAATTGTACATGTGTGTATATAATAATTATGTATATGAATATATTTATTATACAGCGGTAACGATATAATCTTCAACCTTACGGCAAGTTATATATTATTAAATATATAATAATAAATTTGCCTGCATCCAAAACTTAACGATAATATATGGAAACGATTTGTTATTCTATGTATAATAGAAACTGAACTGTTGTTTCAACGATATTATCTAAAGTCGTATTTTCCTATTAACCGCGAGGCAAGTCCCATGTTCATAAGAACTTAGAAAAAAATTTGTACGGAAAATAATATACTTTATTTATTTGTAAGTAACGAAATTTAGATCATGATCCGAAATATATATTTCGAATAATGCATGAAGTCGGCAAAGCGGGTATTTTCAATTCTGTTTGCCGCCCAACACATGTGATATTCTCTTATATATAATTGAATTAATTTTTCCATTATTCATATGATAAATGTTCATTTTCATATGTTTTATATTTAATTTCCTTATATTATTGTCAAAATCATATGAATACATAAGTTTTAAACAATACGAGAGGTCGGTAACCACTGCCTTACCTATAGTAGTTTTTTAACTCTCTGTCGATCAGAGCGTCGTTTATACTACTTTTACCTCTCACGTATATGGGTTTTCCTTATAATACTAAGAGAATATGGGAATATTTCTAAATTTTTCCCTTTATACATACAATAAATATTCATTTTCATATGTTTTATATTTAATTATCTTATATTGTCAAATTCATATGAATACATAAGTTTTGAACAATTGTTAAAGAACAATACGAGAGGTCGGCAACCACAGCGACCCTGTTTTATGGAATACCGCCGCGTAAAATGTGGGGGCCCTCACGACTCGAGGGAATGCGATAACAAGAAGGAAAACAAACCGTGCTGTTTCCACTGACAAGCAGAACACCCCGCGCCGCCTGTGACATCCCCAACTGTCACCACTGGCAGGAGCTACAGAGTCGGACCAAACCCCACCAGACACTGCTGGTGGCCTCCATTCTTAACAGCAAGACATGCAAGTAAAGCTCTACTTAGTTGTATGGAACGCAAACGGCCTGCAGAGCAGCAAGGCCATAGTTGAACATCATCTAAAAACCCACCAGATTGACATACTACTCATAGCCGAAAGCCACTTTTCCACCAGATCCCACTTCAAGATCAGCGGATATGACCTCATACAGGCAGACCTACCTTCTGGCAGAGCACGCGCAGGAGCAGCCATCCTCATCAGGAGCGGTATCCAATACCTATAGCTGCCCGCGTTTCAGCAAGACTGGCCACAATGTCCTGTCATCAGGATCGCTACCCGGCAAAGAGACATCAGTATCGGAGCGGTCTACTTTCCCCCCAGATACCGCATAACAGCAAGTCACCTCAGTGAGTTCCTCGAGCATCTCGGGCCCCTCTTCATAGCAGCTGGAGACTTTGACGCCAAACACCCAAACGGTAAAAACACAGTTTGAGTACCTGTAACGTAACAGCCTGGACTCTCACTCCACTGGCGAGCCTACCCACTGGCCAACCGATCCCCTCAAGAACCCAGATCTGCTAGATTTTGCCGTGTCGAAAGGCATAGGTCAAGCCAAGATTAGCTGCACCACAAATGCTGATCTGCTGTCCGACCACTGCGCAATAAACGTCGTAATCAACACGCCCGTCCTCAGGAAAACACCGCTCAGGAGACTTTCGCGGAAACATACTGACGCCGCCAAGTTCGCGTCCTGGATGCTCTCCGCCCTCAATCCGAATCCTCTCCTCAATACACTCAGGGATATTGAACATCTCACTAGGGAAATAAAAAACGCTGCGGAATTCACAAGTCCCCCGCCCCCAACGACTGCGAGAACACCTAACAGAGACCTCCACCTCTGGTCCCCGGAAATTGCGGCACTCGTGGCTGAATAGAGGCGTCTCAGGAGAGTTTGGAACTTGTCGCGCAATCCAAGAGACAAAACTGCGCTCATTCGCTCCACAAAATTTTTCTCATTTCATTTTTGAGTAAATTCGCGGATTTAAAAGCTAAAAAAACTAAAAACTAAACTTTGTGAACGAAAGAACACCGTGTGGCCACGTGGGCCTCTCTGCGAGAGAGGCGTTAGACCATTTCTTGTGAGACTGGACGCTTAAAAAACGCACAGACAATTGGGCCAAGACCTAGAGTGCGTGTGATACAGGAGCGCAAGCTCACGCGACGTGTTTTTGGACTGCAGATTGCATTTGATATATTTGCAAAAGTGGATAATCGTCGTCGGATAATTCAGCTGGTGAAACAGCTGATCCAGTGGTGTGTGTATTGGCTGAACTGGTTCCGATAAACCGAACCAGTTTCGATATAGGTGAAGCCACTAGCCCTATAGTTAAAAAATTTCTCCGCCAGAGGGCGTCAATCAGTCCCATAAAGCACCAGCAGGTGGCGCTTGTTGCGGTGAGGTACAACAGTTCACCGTGCCCCAAAAGAAAAAGACAGCTAATTTGGCCAAAGTCAATAAGGTCAGCGATGCTGAGGAACTGCCGTCAAACACCAACCGATTCGCTGCATCGAAGAGGACGTTGCTGCCAAGAAACCAGCTCAACCAGTGGAGGCCGTTGTACCCAAGCCCCTTCCAATCATAGTACCTGGGGTGCACAGCATCGCAGACATGCTAGCAGACCTTGAAGAAGGCACCGAGCCAGGTAACTTCGCTTATAAGGCTACCGGAGGAGGTAACGTAAGAATTATGCAGAAAGACAGCTCGACTTATCGGAAAATTGTTGACCACATGTACAACCAGAACATGGCCTTCAGGACTTTCCAGCTTAAGGAAAACCGAGCTTTCCGGGTGGTTATCAAGGGGCTACATTCCACAACGCCAGCGGATTACATCATTGAAGAACTGAAGGGGCTCGGACACATTGTTCGAGACATAAAGAACGCCGTCTCAAGGATAACAAAGAACCCTAATGCTATGTTCTTTGTAAATTTGGAGCCTTCAAGCAACAACAAAAAGGTGTTCGAGCTTAACAGGCTCTGCCACGCTGGGGTCTCCATTGAGGAGCCCAGAAAGTTCTATGACCTGGTGCAGTGCTACCGCTGCCAGGCTTTCGGGCACTGCAGATTGCAGAACCCTTGCGTAAAGTGCGGTCAAGGGCATGCCTCTATCGAGCACTAAGGACAAAGGCGCTCCTGCCACATGCGGTAACTGCGGGGAGGCGCACACTGCGTCATACCAAGGCTGCCGTGCATAGGCAATGGCTCCACCGCCGAAAGTGGCCCATACACTACCAACGACAACCAACAGCCACATACTCTGGCTTCAGCTAAGCTGACGTCACTAGAGGAGGGTACCCCCAGCAGCAGCAACCCAACAACATCTTCAGCCAACAAGGTCTCATTGACCGGGAGGCAGCGTTGAAGGAGAGAATAATGAGGCGCATGGAAAATATGATGGCCATGTTCTCCTGCCAGAAGACCATGCCATGAGCACACATATAGTAATCTGGAATGCTAACGGCTTGGCGAGGAACAAACCAGAAATGGAGCCTAGAAATGCTGAGCACAACATCTGGAACGCCACTAATAAAAAAAAAAAAGAGGCCTGTGCGGAGGTTGCCACGTGTTAAAACAGCTGCAGGTGTCAGGTACCGGACGAGCCAGGAGAAAGCGGATGCGTTTGCCGACCATCTGGAAACCAGCTTCCAGCCATTCCCCCTGTGTGATGACGAAGGCATTAAATAGACGACTCAGTTCGTTGACGCAGCCTGCCCGATGGACCTGCCTATCGCAGAGATAGGTAGTCAGGAGATTCTGGATGAGATTTCGTGCTTGAAGCTCACCAAAACTCCTGGCCATGACCAAATCGACGCAGCTGCCCTCAAGCTACTCCCAGCCAACTGCATAGAGTTCCTCAAGGTTCTGATGAACCAATGCTTGAGACTGCGACACTTTCCTTCCCAGTGGAAGTGCGCTGAGGCTATCCACATTCACAAGCCGGGCAAGCCAGAAGCCGAGCTAGAGCCGAGCCCATCAGTCTACTCGCCATCTTGTCGAAAATCCTGGAGAAGCTGTTCCTCAAGAGGCTGCTGCCCATCCTGGAGGAAAAGAGGACCATCCCCGACCACTAATTCGGTTTCAGGCAAGGGCATTGCGCCATTCGGCAGTACCACCGGGTCGTCACCAAGAAAAGAAACAAGAAATAATCTTGAAAACAAGAAAGACAAGCAGTCTTTCTGGTTGTGAGGCAGGCTCTCGACAGCTTGTGGCCCCTCGGTCTGCTATTCAAGCTGAAGCAACAGTTGCCGGCCCAATACTTCGAAGAAAGGAGGTTCTACGTGAGGAGCAGTAACTCCGAATCACCCCAACACGTGGTGAGAACTGGAGTTTTCCAGGGCAGCGTACTCGGTCCTGTGCTGCACAGTATATCCTCTTCAGATATGCCAGTATTTGAGAACAACAGAGTACTGACATGCAACTCGCGGACGACACAGAGCTCCTGTGCTCTGATGCAACTCCTGCTTGGCAGCGCAAGGGCTACAACACGAGCTGGACTCGAATCAGATATGGCTGAAAAGGTGGAACACCAACTTAAACGCTGACAAATCCACCTATGTCACGTTTACGCTCAGACCAGGCAACTGGCGAAAACGCCATACGATTTTTTGCACACGATTTTTTCGGGATGGCTCTAGAGCTGGCTCCAGGATCTCACGAATATTTGTTCAAGAGCCAGAGAGAGAGCGCTCTAGAGCCAGCAGCTCTATTGCATTCAGCGACAGCCGAGCACTGTATGTGTGCACACGTATGCTCATATATTGTAAATTTGACAAAATATGCCCTTCACTTCAGAAGTTTATGGACTTTCAATCTATATTATTTGTACTCTGGCAATTGAGTACAAAGTACTCGTAAGTAAAAAGTATAAACTCTAATTTTGCATTGCCTTAACATAATAATTATTTAATTGCATCATAGAAATGGTAATAAGTGAATAAATGTACATAATAATACCAAATTATTTTTATAAATTACTTTATACTATAAAATATGTCGTTAGAGTATTCAGCTTACGACGTGGAAAATTTATTTGATCTTAGGTGCGCTGGTCCTGCCTCAAGAATTCAATTTTGCAATGCACAGGTTGCATATGATGTTTATTAACTATTTAGTATATTTAGTACAAATTACTAGTAAACAAGTAAAAAAAAATATGCACGATTCTGTAATGATCAATTTTCAGTATTTGAAATGCCAATATTATTTTGTTGAATGTTTTTGTTATATTGTAAAATCCGCGCAATTTTGGGTGGGTAAAATAGCGCGCCAAATGTATTCTTTCTTCTTTCAGTTCCTCTTAATTCGTTTGCTTAAAGCTGACAAATACATAGTGCTCCTCTTTTGCTTCTGTTTCTCGAAATTTTAATAATATAAACGCATTTTTAAATTAAAAAAAACTGATTTTCTGATTTATTAAAGCACAATTGCGATAAAGTGCGATAAGTTATTGTCCCAAGTAGTACAAAATATAAATAAATTTTAGAAGTATACATATTTTCATAATTTGTCATGCATATATTACGTTGTGCTGGTACTGCTGCTTTTCGATAAAGGTTTGAACTTTTGAATTTAACATTAATTCTTTTAATTCTTTTGGCTATGGCCGACAAAAAAAATCAAATATCAGTGGGAACAAGAGCAGCCTTCCCCACTGTCAGAAATCTAGTCGCGATTACCCCGCTCTTAAATTGTTTAGGTTTCCTAAAAAGGATCCAACAATTTTTATGAAATGGGCGGAAAAGTGTAAATTTACAGAAGATTTTGTGGCGAGCACTTCATCACTGTTTTTATGCCAAGATGATATTGGCGTAAAATATCTAAGGAAAGGAACAATTCCAGATCGCAACCTAATTAAATATGAGAGTTGCAAAAATGATGACATTTATTTCAATTCTGTAAGATCGCCTCCACAAAAAAGATGTCGTTCACAGTCCCCTGGTAAAGTTTGTCGTCAGTGCCATAAAAACACGAAAACATTAAAAATGATTCAAAAAATATTTGGCTTTTAAAAAATTGACCGATGAAAGACAAATTCGAATTAGAATGCTGAGAAGAGAAAATTTAAATTTGAAACGAAAGGTGATTAGATTGGAATCAAAGTCCGAAAAAAAACCAACTTTCTCAAATTGACAAAATTAATTTAACGGGAAATGAAAAAATATTGGCAAAAATGCTTTTTAAAGAAAAAAAGGGCACAAATACAAGATGGAATGATTCGGAAAAATTGTTTGCTCAGAGCATATATTACAGGTCCACCTCAACATTAAGGGCCTCGCTTAAATTAAATTTTTCCGGTCCATCATCGTTACAAAAGTCGAACAGCATAAAAAAATTACAGCCGGGAAACCATTAAAGAAATAAATTAATCTGAGAAAGAATGAATATTAACATGTGACGAAATAGCAATAAAAAAACCTGACTAACAACGTATCTGTTGATATAATAGATGGACTAGAGCATCTAATAAAATGGGAAGTCACATTGCGTATTTGTTATTCGGGGTATTTTACAAAAATGGAAATTTATATTAAATTATTTCGTCCCCGAAACAAATATTAAAGGCGATTGTTTTTATAAAAACATTAATATTGTTGAAAATATTGGTTTCAAAGTGAGGGGTGTAGTTTATGATCAAGGAGGTAACAATAGGAAATATAACTCACTACTAGAAGTCACCAATGAGAAACCTTACTTTACCTATAATAATAAAAAATATATGTTTTATGACATTCCGCCTCTTTTCAAGTCTATAAGGAATAATTTTCTGTAAGCTAATTTTAAAACCCCTGACTGACCTGTTAACTTTGATGACATCCGAGAGGTATACGAATTAGATCAGGGATCAGTAACGAGAATGACTTAATTAACACGTTAATCCAATTAGATATGAGCTTATGCGGGTATGTCTGGAAAACTCAGATGCTTAGTCACACTGTTGCAGCGGCAATTAAGACTTGTAATCAAAACAAGCAATTTCATCGCAATAGTCCCGAAGTTACAGCCTGAACTTCTGCATTTGTCAAAAAAGTTAATGCTTACTTTGATTGCTTGAATAGCAGAACTTTAACTGACAAAAACCCCATGAAATGTGCGCTTCAATTTAACAACACTGTTTGGAATAAACTGAAGGAAATGCTTTCTGCTTCCTAAGGACCGTTAAGTATCACGGAAATAGTATATGTTGTCTTGATCGCTTGATCCAAACTACTGAAGCTATATTTGGACTCTTCAAAGATATATTTAGGGACCACACGGACCATTTTTTCTTTTTAACTATAATAGTAGTAGTATAAATAGTAGAGTTAGCCTGGATCCCCTGGAAAATATATTTGCGTGATGAAGGTGGTAACTGTAGAAAGAAAATAAAGAATATAATATAATATTTGCCAAACTAATATCCCTACACATTTTTAAAGTTTCACAAAAGTCCAATTGCAAATCTGATGATGATGTTATGTTGCTAATAGAGGTAGATTCAATTATATATCAGCCTTGCGTTGAAAAAAAGGAAATACAGCAAGAATATTCTGTATCATTTTCAGAAATTGTACAAGGCAATATAATCCAAAATATGGATGATTTTTTGTGCAATGATGTACCCATTGAATTAACTTCGAGTAGATATTTTGTTGGATATAATGCTAAGGAATGAAGTTGCGATAAATGCAGATCGTTGATTTTAAAAGCATTTAACAGCGCAATCTGAGATTTTTATACATGAGAAAAAGTACTCGATAGAATCGGACTTTGGAAAACTAAAGGAACCATCTGATCTTTTTTTAATATATGGATAATACACATTAAAGTTTTTGAAAATATTTTTAAAAATAATAAAAAACAATGGTGATATTTGATATTTTACACAAACTTATAAAAGTTTTACTTTTTAAGCATTGCAAGTGGACTGTGACAGCTGATAAACAAAAAAAGCAAGCAAAACTCAGCATTCTATCTCATAAATGAAAAATTAGTGACGACTAAAAAAAAATATATACATAATATATAAATATATAGTACAAAAATTCAATAAAATGAATTTAAAAAAAGGAGCAAATTATATCGAAAAACAATAGTTAGAAAACTAGTTTAGTTGGGGAACATGGAAATATTTTAATGTTTAACATTTATTATTTCAAGTCTAGATCAAAATTGATTTCGGACCGAAAATCGTCACTCACACAAGTGAGTGCTCTCAATTTTTGCCGCCACCAAAAAAGTGACTGCATAGTGCAATACCAATTTGTGGCCGTTACGCATCTTATTATTCTAGTGTCTTTGGACTAACCCTGGACAAGCGTCTCACGTGGAAGGACCACATAGGGGAAAAAGTAAAGCTCATGAGGCACAAATGCCACTCAATGGCCTGGCTCCTATGCAGACGCTACCCATTAGACACAAGTTACTGCTCTACAAAGCCATCATAAAGCCGGCTTGGATACACGGTATTGAGCTGTGCGGCTCTGCCTCCTCTACAAACATTATAGAACTACAGAGAGCAGAATGCCGCATTCTGAGATTTATCCTTAACCGTCCTTGCTACGTGAGGAACACAACTGCCGTCTTGCATCTTGCATCTTTCGGTTATTGCAACTGCAAGGCCGGATGCGCGAGTTATACAATTGCTCCCTCTTACCCCTTCCCCTGCATTTAAAAGCAACACATCCCCAATAACACATAATTCACAATTGCCTCATCAGTGTGGACTGCGATCCACTTTAATGTAAAATAAACAAAGAAGAAAGTATGAATCATCAAATGGACCAAAGAACACTTTGGCCACCAAACCCGCAACCACATTATATAAACAGAGAAACACTCAAGATATAAGAACTAACCATAGAGAATTAAAGAGAGCGATTGAACGCATAAAAGAAATTTAACTTAGAAATAAGCTTTCAGTTTTGAAATAAAGCTCAATTTAAGACGATCTACTCGGATTCAAATTTGTTCTTGGTTCGGTACTGCATCTATCGTGATTCGAATTAAAACCTTTAGTCGGAAAATATAAATAAGTGCAAAAGAAAATTTTTCCGCACAATAAATTTTCTGCCTGAAACAAACTTTGATTGTGGCATCAAATAGAGAAAATCGTAATATTGTCACAAACCAGTCGAGCCAATACAGTGTGTATAGTGAAGTGCGACAATTAAACAGGGAATTCAAAAACCCTAATAAAAACAAACAAACAAAAACAACAAACCCCAAAGTTAAAAACCAAAAAATCCAAAAAAAAAAAATTACAAAGATGGCAACAGAAAACCAAATTCCGTTGTGCATTCAAGCACTCACCCAAATTATAAAAAACCAGCAAGTGGAGAGAGACACCAACAACCCTATGAAAAGGAGAAGAAATAATATTGAAAAAGAGACTCGTTATCTTCCGACGTTTACTGGAGAGGAGGGAACACATGATTCATAGCTTCGGGACTGACAAAGAAGATCAACAACCTAAGGGTCACTAGCATCAGAGATCTGGTCATAAAAGTAAGATTCATTGTAGAAGAAATAAAAGATTTTGCGGTTTTATAAAATAACGAAAGCCCTTACTAATACAAAGAATTAAGGAATTGGCAGCAGTTAGGAATGAGATAGCCAAATACATGGGCCTAAATTTCGGAAACTTAAACCACAAACTATTAATCAGAAAAAACATAGACAACAATAATCCAAGCAATAACACTGAACAAACTAACGGAAACCAACAGCAGACAGTCACAAGAAATAACTACAGAGACAATAACAGACAACGAAGCCAGAATACAAGACAAAATAATAACGGACAACAGAACCAAAATCGAAACCAAACTTAGAACATCCAACAACGAAACCAGGAATATTTTAATAATTATCAACAGCCTCGAAACCCAAGTAATAACCAAATAAATAGGAACCAAAGCCAAAATATAAGATTTGAAAATCCCCCACAAGCCATGAGTGTGGACAACTTGACAAAAGAAAATAATGAGGGCACGGAGGAGGAAGATACTCAAGCATTTTTTACCCAGTAGCCTCGGACGAAAATGTACATAGAAGGAACTATAGAGGGACACAGATTTTTACAACAATTAGCATAGTAAACACAAAAAAAGTAGAAGAAGACCTTTATAAAAAAATAAAAAAGTATACAAAAACCATTCATACCATTAAGTCGGAATTTGAAGCCAACAGCTTCTTGGTAATGACGGAAGTACCAAGTGAATTCCAATATTCACAAAAAGTACGTTCAAGGTGGGTAGCCTTGCCCCTAGACAAATCATACGATTTCCTATTGGGCATGGATTTTATCCAAAGAAATGTAAAAAGTATAAACATAAAAGAAAAAACAATAAAGCTAATAAATGACGTCGAAATTCCATTCTTGTCTAAGGCCCAAGAGTAAGCGAAATTGAAGACTTCAACACAGCAGAATTAAACACAGAGGAAAGTGAAATAGTAAATTCACTAAAGAAAAAATTTAAAAAAGTATTCTATAATGAGGGAGATCAGTTGACAAACACAAGCACAGTAGTGCATAGTATAAGAACAATAACATTGCCATTGATGGACTCAATATTGGACAAGCTTGGTAGGGCGCAATATTTTAGTACAATAGATCTGGCAAAGGGGTATCATAAGATTTTGATGGCTGAAGAGGACATAGAAAAGACAGCATTTGTTTCACCAATGGGACTATATGAATACTTTAGAATGGAATTCGGTTTGAGGAGCGCACCGGCAACATTTCAGAGATTAATGAATGATATTTTGAGGGACTTCATATATTGATATATTGATCTTTTCGACAACCTTGGGCGACCACAGGAATACTTTAGAAAGCATATTTAGGAAACTCCAGGAACACAATTTAAAGATACAGGTAGGAAAGTGTTCCTTCATGAAACAGGAAACAGAGTTTTTCGGACATGTTCTTACAAAAGAGGGCATAAAACCGAATCCAAAGAAGATACGAGATATTCTGGGTATTCCATTGCCAAATACAGAAAAACAACTCAAGGGATTTTTGGGCATGAGCGGCTTCTATAGGAAGTTTATTAAAGACTACTCAAAAATTGCATACCCAATGATTAAATATTTACGAAAAGGAAATCCAATTAACCAGAACGATCCAGAGTATATTGATTCATTTGAAAACCTAAAAGCTCTTGTCAGTTCACACCCAGTGTTGAAATTCCCGGAATTTGACAAAAAATGTAGTGTGACAACGGATACAAACATTTTGCTGTCGGGGCAGTTTTGGCACAACAGGGCCACCCAGTAGCGTTTGTATCAAGAACCTTAAATAAACACAAAAGACTTTACAGTGCAACAGATAAAGAGTTTCTGGCACTTTAGGCACTATTTGTTTGGTTCACAATTCCAAATAATAACAGACCACCAACCAATAACCAACCACTACTTAAGCAGAAAATATAAGGGAAAAGACATAAAAGATAAACATAAGAGATGGATCTTAAAACTTCAAGAACTCGATTACGAGATTCAGTATTTAAGGGGAAAGGACAATAAAGTCGCAGATTTCCTGAGTAGACAAGAGACAGCACCGTTGATAAACAAAGACAATGCTGAAGTATCAAATTTAGAAATGACAGACACTATTCATTCGGCAGACGAGAACGAGCCAATAGATTTCTTCATAAAAGAAGATATTGTAAACAAATACAAGACGCAAATTATTGTCACCTATTCGGCAAGGGATGACGTGGTGGGTAGCCATGGTTGAAAAATAATAGAAATAAACAAATCAAATTTATAAAGTGCACAAAAAGAGTTGTAGAAATAGAAAGTGAAGAAGAACTTCACAAAAAGATTTCACTGACATAGAAAGACTACATTCAACTTTAATTGAGATAGTAAGCGGGGTAGATGAGGATGTTTCAATAGAAACCAAAATTCAGATTGCTATAAGCATATATAACAGAAGATACCAAACGACAATTCAATGTTCACCAGAACAAGCAAAAAACGAAAAAAATGCAGAAGATTTACATAAAATAATAAATAAATATAAAGAAAAAACAATAAACAAAAGAAATGAAAAACGAGAAAATTATGAAGAAAAAAGAAATGAAGGTCTAATAAAAAACTATAGGCGACTCTTGCAATATTAAAAGACCACTAAAAATGGAAATGACAGGCAAAAGAAGAAATGAGGAGAGGGAAGAACAGGAAGATTAAAAAAAAAAAAAAATCAACATTTCAGTAATAATAACTCCACATTCGCAGTGCGTTGCAATGATTTTCCTAACAATGATGGCAATGGGTCATGCTAGACTACAAGTGGTCCCGATACAGGAATAAGCAGGATACGTGCCGACACACATGTATGCAACGGAAATCGTAAACGAAACCATAATTATTTTACATATTATAGACGTTAATCAGATCACTAACATTATGGATAAGGAGAAAATAATATAAAAAACTTAGAAATAGCAGACAGAGAATTGATCACGGAAGAAATAAACTTGATTAGAGCAAAAATTAAATCAATCACACCATGTACCAGAGAAGGGAGGGGACTGCTGAATGGTGTAGGCACAAATGGCTTTTTGGACTAATGGACAATGAAGACAGAGAAAGTATAATTGATCACTTGGACATACTAGACAAAAACAATACATATCAACACTCATTTCAACGATACTATAAATAAATTAGTAAACACAATAGTACTGGGCAGAAATATTATACAAATTGTAACAGCAAGAATGAAAGAGGAAAACAAAGAATGTTAACTCCTCCACCTTTAATGACAAATGACCTATTAAGAGTTGACGTTGTTCCGTTGAGTGAGATCTTGGCACTGAATTTGTTGAGTAGGATAACTCCGGGTGAGATTTCATCGATTGTAGGGATGTGTTGGTAGTTGATTCTAGTGCAGGTGGCAGGGCGACTTCTTAGGAGATTTGGTAGGCAAGATAAATTACTAATGTCTATCATATTTTTATGTTTACAAATCGGTTTTTCATTATAGTTATTACATTTTGCAGTTTTTGCGAATATATTTATATATATTAATTATATTTTTGTTTTCCATTTTATTGACATATTTTGACCAATTTTTATTGGTTTAATAAGAATTTCTTCGCATTGTGTGGTATCGGTTATAGGGATTTTTACAATATAGATTAACATTGGTCCGTTACTCGCTATGCTATGTGCATGGCTTTATCAAAATTTGTAATTGATTTTGATCTAATATTCATATAACTTCATTGATCTCCTGGTCTCCTAGTATTTGAGGACTGTTAATGTCTGCTTTTGCCCACTGATTGCGATTAAGAAGTTCCTTCTTCATTTGAATTTGAAACATTAATGTGGTGCTAGTATCCCTTTGAGTGTCTTCATATTTTAGGCTGTTTATTAAATTTCTATTGACCAGAGTGATTTTAATTATTTTTTCAATGATAAGCCTAATAAGAATAACCTGGTTATTGTTGTTAGTTAGAGCTGAATTTATTTTTTCTTGAATTATTTCAAAATCTCTGCTATCTGGGGATCTAGCCAGCCATTTCCAAGCACTACCTATTAGATCTATATGTCTTTTCCTTATACTCCTGACTTTCAAGCTGTTGATTAGGTTTTTGCAATCCTGATTTCATCTGTTATTAAGGGTAGAATTGGTTCGTAAGTTTGTAATTTTATGAAGGCTGTGGGATTAATTTTAGCAATGGTATTTTCATATTCATCTATGTCATTTGTATGTTATTTGTACGTCCGCAGCACACACAGTGAGAAGTGCTCTGTTAATGAGAGCGTTTAATTTCGAATGAGTTTTTTATAAATAATTCTCCCGCTTTCTGCTAGTACTGTAGGGTTTATGTTTTCCTTGACAATTTCTTTTTTGTATCTGGCTGACAATTTGGTGCCTAATCTTTTATTGTTTTGTACGAATATCTCTTGTCGAAGATAATATTTTTTTATCTGATCTCTACTTTTATTATGGTGAGCTAAATGTTTTTCCTGCGTTAACTTGATTTTGTCCGAAATATTCTGTCTTTCTGTCTGAAGTAGTTTAGGGTCAAGTGATACTTTCTGCCAAAGAAGAAATCGACCGGTTTCCTGATTGGGGTTGACGACTGATCTCTCTATAAGGTCGTGACAATTCTCGGCCTATTGGCATCTAATAATTTCTGAAAGGGTTGAATGAAAGCGTTCTATCTGACCGTTGGCTGAACTTTTGTAGGGTGGTGCTTTATATTGATTATATTATATTGGTCCCATTCGCATTATTGGAACCTGATCTAAGGAATTTTTCGATAACTATTATCACTATTTCTGGAATACCGAAGTTTATTAATGTTTCTTTCAGGGGTTGCTCATGAATTGACTATTTTATCCTGTGCGAATTTAGCAAATTTATCTTTGGTGTGCTTTGTAGCTCTGGCTTATTTGGGTGTCTTTCGTATTTTTGTTCTTTGCAGGTCTGACATTCCTATTCCTATTCCATTTATTTTAGCCCTCATTTGGGGAAAATATACTTTTTCTAACAGCTGCTGTCTAATTGCGTTTTCTTGGTCGTTTTCGTCTGTCAGGTCTGTAACTATTTTATTACAGAATCTGGTTTTGTAATAATTAAAAAGTGGATAAATTTCTTGAAGTTTCCGTAGGTTTTTCTCGTCGGTATAGATTCCATTTATGACAGACGGATTTAGCCTTTCTCTTAGAATTTTCAGCAAATTTTCTGAATTGAATATTGGTTCTGTGATAATGTGTCTGTGATATGTTGGAAAAACATTTTCGTATTTGATTTTTGAAAACATTTATTGGTTCTTCTGCCACAGGTGTTAGTTCTTCGGGAGAGCTGAACTGTTCCTGTCATTGCATTTAGTTCTCCATGCGTTTGCAAGGGAGGTCTACTCAATGCATCGGTAACCACGTTTGCCATGTCAGGTTTGTGCAAAAGTTTGTGGGTGTATTCTTCTAAAATTGCTTTCCATTTTTTCATTTGCTCGTTACAACTTTTTGGATTTGTTGGGTGGGTGAGATACTCGTGATCTGTAAATATCTTTATTTTGGTTGGACCATACAAAAAATTTCTAAGAGTTTGTATTGACCAAATTATGGCCAGCATTTCTTTCTTGTTTAGAGCGACAAGAATTCTTTTTTTTTTAAGAATTCGCATGTTCCCTAAGGATATCGTCCAGCGTCCGTTGGAAAATTGAAGGTGCATTTTTTATGCCGAACGGTAGTCTGGTAAACTCATATTTTCCCTGGTTAACTGAGAATGTCGTTTTTTCGATATCGGATTTCCTTAGCGGAATTTGGTGAAAGCCGCTTTTGAGGTCAATGACGGAGAAAAACTTATTCTGTCCTAGTTGTGCATGGGGTATGGGGTATCTGTCTGGAATGGTAACCATGTTCAATTTTCTGTAATCGATTACCATTCTGTGCTTTCTTTGTCCTGATGCATCCATTTTTTTTGGGAAAATCCATATTGGGAAGTTGTATGGAGATCGTGAGGGTCTAATTATTGTTTTTCTACCTGTGGTCTGAGAGCCTCTGGGTACGGGTAATGTCCTGAGTATATTGGGCACTCGTTTGTACTTCGTTTAGTAGCTTCTACTCTTGTGTGTGTCAGTTTTTCGTCTGGGTCTCCAAACAGATTCTTAAAGTTTGAGCAAATAGTTCCTAAATGTCTCTTTTGTGTTTCTGTAGCGTGTTCTACCTGAATATCTAATTTATTGACATCGCGTGAGGTTTTCAGTTTTATTTCAATTCTTTTTTTATTCTGTATTGAAATATACACCTTTTGCATATTAATTTGGGCTTTTACTTCGCGCAGTGTATCGTTTCCGATAATGGAATCGAAGGTCTTTAAAAAGGTTTTAAATTTTGATAAAAGTATCTTTTAAGTCGAAAGAACCGCTCACTGAGTTAACGATAAAGCATTGGTTGTTTTTGATTGGTTTCTTGCTAATCTTGGTTGGATATAATTTTTGTTATATCCGGTGTATACATATATACATATACTTTTATCTATATCCATAGGCTCTGGACTAGGTTGTGGCTTTGGAGCCGATGGTCTTGGTGGCTGAGTTGGCATGTTAACAGAGTATTGTTGGTATTACCCACCATATTGTTTCTGTGGGCTGGACCTCTACTAGGGCCATCAAATTTACTTGAATAGGTTTGGCTAGTTGGTCTTAAATTGTTGGTTTTCTAACTTCTCGCATAGCTGAAGTGCTGACGGGAGATCTGCAGGCTCTTTGGTTCCCAACAGTCTGGGCAAGTCGCCGTTCAGGCCTCTAATGAAGGTGTCAAGTGCCTTGTCCCTGTTGGATTTGGCAAAGAGATCTATGGATTCTTTTCCCCTGCCCAAGAGGGCAATCAATTGAATTTTGTGATACATGGGCGGTTATGTAGATTCCCTAGGGAATCATATATTAGTTGGCTAGGATCATCAAAGGAAAGGCAGGTCAAGTAGGTGATGTCTTCGGAGCCTTTTGCTCTGTAGGCTGTTGTCAAGGAGGTTGGTTGCAAGATGTTTCTGGTGGTTCTTCAGCTTCTCCAGGAACCTCCTGCTAGCTTTCCTGGATTCCTCAGCGACACTTTGCATATTGAGGTCCCTTTAAATTGTTGTGTTCCTCACGTAGTAATGACAGTTAAGGATAAATTTCAAAATGCGGAATTCTGCTCTCTATAGTTTTTTAATGATTGTAGAGGAGGCAGAGCCCCACAGCTCAATACCGTGTGTCCAAGCCGGCTTTATGATGGCTTTGTAGAGCAGTTACTTGTGTCTAATGGGTAGCGTATGCCCAGGAGCCAGGCCATTGAGCGGCATTTGTGCCTCATGAGCTTTACTTTTTCCCCTATGTGGTCCTTCCACGTGAGACGCTTTTCCAGGGTTAGTCCCAGGTACTTAGCCTTCGCATAGGACGTTATGTTGGTGCCGTTGATGTGGACGGGTGGACAGTTGCCTGGTCTGAGCGTAAACGTGACATAGGTGGATTTGTCAGCGTTGGTGATGTTACACCTTTTCAGCCATAGCTGAATCGTGTCCAGCTCGTGTTGTTGCCCTTGCGCTGCCAAAGCAGGAGTTGCATCAGAGCACAGGAGCGCTGTGTCGTTCGCGTAGGTGCATGTCAGTATTCTGTTGTCTTTAGATACTGGCATATCTGAAGTGAATATGTTATACAGTACAGGACCGAGTACGCTGCCCTAGAGAACTCCAGTTCTCACCACGTGTTGGGGTGTAGTATTGGGCCGGCAACAGTTGCTTCAGCTTGAATAGCAGACCGAGGGGCCACAAGCTGTCGAGAGCCTGCCTCACAACCAGAAAGACTGCTGCGCAATATTTCTTGTTTTCTAAGGCATCCAGAACCCTGGTGACGTTCCGGTGGCACTTCTGAATGGCGCAATGCCCTTGCCTGAAACCGAATTGGTGGTCGGGGATGGTCCGCTTTTCCTCCAGGATGGGCAGCAGCCTCTTGAGGAACAGCTTCTCCAGGATTTTCGACAAGATGGCGAGTAGACTGATGGGCTGTATGACTGTATGAGCCTAGCTCGGCTTCTGGCTTGCCCGGCTTGTGAATGTGGATAGCCTCAGCGCACTTCCACTGGGAAGGAAAGTGCCGCAGTCTCATCAGAACCTTGAGGAACTCTATGCAGTTCGGTGGGAGTAGCTTGGGGGCAGCTGCGTCGATTGTCATGGCCAGGAGATTTGGTGAGCTTCAAGCTCGAAATCTCATCCAGAATCTCCTGACTACCTATCTCTGCGATAGGCAGGTCCATGGGCAGGCTGCGTCAACGAACTGCGTAGTCTCTTCAATATCTTCTGCAGGTATTCAGTGGCGTTCCAGATGTTGTGCTCAGCATTGCCAGGCTCCAATTCTACCAGGTACTCTTCGAGCGCCTTGCTCCTCGAGTCATGGAGCATCTGTTTGAGCTGCTTACAGGCTCTGTTGTAAGCCCTCTTGTCAGATGGAGCTCTGCTGGACTGCCAGACTCTCCTCAACCTCCTCTTCTCCGATATAATCGACGCCAGTTTAGTTGACCATAGGTGGTTGTCCCTGCGGGTCCTGTTGGTACGAGGTGTGGGTGTGGCCATCCTTACTGCCTGGTGGATTTTGCCAGTAAGACTAGCAATGGCATCGTCGATGTCTCCTCCAGTGCTGATAGCCGGATGTGGGTCAATGGTTTCCTCCTAAACACAGTTGTGTCGGTATTTCGCCTAATCAGCTTGGTGCCTCCGGGAGTCCTTAAGAAGGAGGTCATAAGTAGTACCCTGACCATACTGTGGTCAGAGTACAACTTATAGCACCCAACTGTAAGTACCTTCGCCGGGTCAATGCCTCTACTTATGCCTAGGTCAAGGAGGTCCGGTATCTTATAAGGGTCGCTGGGCCAGTATGTTGGCTCCCCCGTTGTGTGCAGACTGCAGCTCAACTCTCTGACGCACCTCAGCAGAGTGCTGCCCTTGGGACTGACGATCCTGGAGCCCCACCATGTATGCTTGGCGTTGAAGTCTCCGCCAATAAGAAACTTCGATCCCAAGTTTTTCAGCTCCAATGACAATTCGGGATGGCCAATTATGTAACGCGGCGGCAAGTAAGCTCCTGCGATACAAATTTTGCCTGAATGTGTCAGCAGCTAAATCATGGCGTATTGCGTCCAGTCCAGCTGCACCGGCTCCATCTCCTCGTACAGTAACCCACTTCTCACGATTACTGTGGCTCCACCTCTGATCCTGTCGGCCGGGTGCCAGGCGTTGACCACTTCGTAGCCAGGGATTTTGAAGTGAGACCTCGTTGTAAACTGGGTCTCGCTGACCATTACATCCACCTGGTAGGTTTTTGGTCTTCAGGTAGAGCTCCACTTCTGGCTTGTTCCTCGCCCTAGCATGCCAGATTACTATCTGTGTGCTCATGGCATGGTTCTCTGGCAGGAGAACATGGCCATCACCATGTCTTTAAACTGGCAGAACATTGAGGCCATCATATTTGTAATGCGCCTCATTATTCATTATTATCTCTCCAACGCTGCCTCCCGGTCAATGAGACCTTGATGGCTGAAGATGTTGTTGGGTTGCTGCTGCAACCTCTGCTGACGTCAGCGTAGCTGAAGCCAGAGTATGTGGCGTTGTTGGTTGTCGCTGGTAGTGTATGGGCCACTTTTCGGCGGTGGAGCCATGGCAGCCCTCTTCTTGGCCTCAATATAAACACGGCAGCCTTGGTATGACGCAGTGTGCGCCTCCCCGCAGTTACCACATGTGGCAGGAGCGCCTTTGTCCTTAGTGCACTCGATAGAGGCATTCCCTTGACCGCACTTTACGCAAGTGTTCTGCAATCTGCAGTGCTAGAAAGTCTGTTAGCAAACGCGTGGGCCGTCTAATCACGAATTTCATCCGTGTTGTGGACCGTAATGGCCCGCTTCACGGAGACCGCTACCGTCAACGGAATGGTACAATCTGTTTGCCCAATACTTTTCTATTGCCGGCGCGATAACAATTCATTTTTTTCAGCTATCAATCTACCTCGGGCCCTTAGTTTTTCCGCTTCGACAATGGAGATTCCTCGGATTGTACTAGGTGAGGCCATTTTATGTTGCTCAATCGTCTCAGTCGTAACATCAGTGCTACCCATCTTAGAAATGGAATTCCGAGACCCCCAGATTATGGGGGGCATGAACAAATGCTATCGGCACATCCGGTGGAAGATTTTGCCATCTTCGCACTTTTCATCTATAAGCTTGTCAGTCTTGTGACTGACTTGCGGCTGACTTGTGGCTAACTTGTGATAGAGCTGTGGGATCAGGATCGGCCGAATGGCGAACAACCTCTGTTGTGCTCTAAGGGGGGCCTTTGACAATCTTTGGACCAATTGTAACGAACTGTTTTCCTTGGTTCTGGTCGCTACGAATTTCAACGGCTAGCTCAGAGAGTTTGCTTGTTCGTCCCACCAAATTTATGTTTTGTTAGATGTTAGAGAACACAGAGTTTTAAGATAGAACATCTTTTTTTTGCAATGATAGACTCCTACAGTCCTCGCTCCTTCGTCGTCCTTCCCTTGTTCTCGACCGCCTATTCGAATGGGGCTTAGGATGTTATGGTGGGGAGGTGTATCGCCCGTTAGGCAAAGCTGACGCTCCAG